>SWBJ01000132.1:0-120329 GCA_024195555.1 Aureobasidium sp. EXF-12298
ATATTGTACAGATGAGCACGAGATAGCAGTCCTTTATCGTGCCCGGTGTATCTCGGTTGAAACGGGACAGAGAACGAGACTCTCGCGTGGCCGATGGGTAGCAATCGCAGACGGAAGTATAGCAGCGTACTCAAGAATGACTCGGCATAGAGCGTCCTTCACGAAGCAAGACGGAGGAAACCAAGCGGCATCGACCCGGTGAGCGACGTTTGTGTTGGCGGCGTACATCGTCTCGAAGGCATTCCGCTGGAGACCGTACGGTCACCATACTTCTTAACGAAGCCAGAAACCACAATCATAGTCTCCTTGATCTGTATCGGTGTTGGAAGAAGTTTGTTCGCGGCTCTGGTTTTGTGTGTTGAGATTGTGGTGACGTGAAAGTTGAAAGATGAAATTTGGAAGTTGATTGTTCTCAAAGGCACTTACGCGTTCTTACTCGCAACGGGTTGGTTCGCGTTTCTTCTAACGTAGTCGAGACTTACAGTCAGGGTCTTCTTGGTGTCTGCCATCATGGGAGAAAGTTTGCTTGGGTCCTGGTCTTGTGTATTGGAGATGTGGTGACGCGAATGGTATTGTTTTCAAAACATTCACGCGTTCCGCTTTGTTCACACTTGCAAAGGATTGATCCGCGTTTTTTCTCTTGAAGTCGGGTATTAGCTTTGCACTCTTCAGCTTCTTCATTGTCGTTGGAGTTTGGCTGAGTCCTCTGTCTTGTGTGTTGGGATTGAGTCCATGTGAAATCCGTCTTGGATTGTATTGCTGGGCTTCGTCAGGCGGAAATGTTTGACTGATGTTCCCAATTGTCTTGGATTGTATTGTTGGATGTTGATCCTACTGGTTCTCTGATTGGCTTGACCCGCGTCGTCACTGTAGCTCAGACCGAAAGGTCTCACTGGTGTTGTAGTGAGTGACGGTAGAAAGGCCTACCAATCGCCCTCGCGTCCAATCTTCCATTGCACTCAAGCATCATCCGTATCAGACCTTTCCGCCGGCTCTGTATCTGGCAACATCCATCTGACTCTTTTCACAGAACAGTTCTGTACTACCGACAGTAAGCGTGGTGCCCGCAAAGTCATGATGGCAAAGTTGACTCACGATCTCAGAAGAAGGCGATCATCATGCCATCCTCCAGCGACCACAACACCGACAAAGAACGCCGCCTTATCGGCGTCTTCATCTACACACACGTCCGCCTCCATCACGCCGAAGAACACTTCCTCAACCTCCACCTCACCTCAGCCTTTGCTGCTGTCCTCGAATTGGAAGAAGAAGACCTCGAATGCCAGCTCGAAGACAAGTACGGACAGGAAATGGTTCTTGCCGAGGAAGACAGAATCGCCAGATGGAAGGAAAGAACCAGAAGTGGTCTTGTGCACTCGGCTGCTGAGCTCGTGGAGGACGTTGCTAGAGACACGGTGGGCGAGTTTGGAGTTGCGCAGCAGGAGATCATGTTCCAGCTTGCTTGGGACATGTATGCTGTTGCGAGGAAGTTGAAGGCGCCCAGGATCGACTACATGACTGTTGACGACAACTGGGTTTGAATCGATGGACGGACAGCACGATGTTGATCGTCGAGGTTGTTGTTATTGGCGAGCGGCCGCGCAAAGTGTGAAGCGTGGATCGCGTTGCCCAAAAAGGTCTTGAGGAGTTTGAGAAGAATCCAGTCATGCACACAAGACCTTGACCACCATCAACAATAGAGGGCGAAGAATGAAGCAGTGTTGTCACTCGAAATAAAATGCAAGGTGAAGAGTTGGTTTGAAAAAATTGAGATTGAAGGTGTACTTAGGTATGTCGGGATCTTCTGACACCGCCTACACAATCTATTATGCGTAGCCAGTTCTTATAGAACCACTTGTCCGTCTTCGCATCGACCTGATCGCAAACCAGCAATTGAGTACAGCGCAGACTTGCACATAACGTGAAGTCTGCACCAGATGCCGGCAAGAACTGTCTAAAAGGCTGCGTTGAAGGAAAGAAAGCGAAGATTTGGCAAGCGCGAATGAAGTTTTATACGCGTGACTGCCGAAGTGAAACCGGAAGTGGGCTTGGTCAGAGCAGAGTGTGGGGAAGGGAGACAAGCAGCAAGCAACATTCACGCTTGGCTGAGGCCGTCGTACTTGCCTAAACCAAGTCAATAGCAATTAATTTCGAGACTCTTCACACTTCGGAGCAAGTCGCTGCTTCCTGAATCGCCGGATCTCTCATCTCGACCCATCACATCCTGGTCCCGACCGGCAGCGCATCCACTATATCATGGCTTCGGCCCTCTTCTTCCTCGACCTCAAGGGCAAGGTATGCCTAAACAAACAGCTCCTGTCGCAAGCTCACACTAATGCAATGACAGACCCTTCTGGCGCGCAACTACCGTGGTGACATCCCCATGAGCGCTGTCGACAAGTTTCCCATCCTCCTTTCCGATGCCGAAGAAGAGAGCTCGGCTGTGCCCCCCTGCTTCAGCGACGAAGGCATCAACTACCTATACATCCGTCACAACAACCTCTACCTCCTCGCCCTGACAAAGCGCAACTCCAATGCCGCCGAAATCCTACTATTCCTCCACAAAATCGTCGAGGTCTTTACCGAGTACTTCAAAGAGCTGGAAGAGGAGAGTATTCGTGACAACTTTGTCGTCATCTACGAATTGCTCGACGAAATGATGGACTTTGGCCACCCCCAAACCACAGAGAGCAAAATCCTGCAGGAATACATCACTCAAGAATCACACAAGTTGGACGTGCAGGCACGACCACCTATCGCCGTCACAAATGCCGTCTCGTGGCGTTCAGAAGGCATTCGCTACCGCAAGAACGAGGTCTTTCTCGATGTTGTCGAGTCTCTCAACCTACTCGTCTCATCTACTGGCAACGTTCTGCGCTCAGAGATTCTTGGTGCCGTCAAGATGAAGTGTTATTTGTCCGGTATGCCCGAGCTGCGTCTAGGACTCAACGACAAGGCCATGTTCGAATCCACTGGTCGCGCAACCCGAGGCAAGGCAGTCGAGATGGAAGACGTCAAGTTCCACCAGTGTGTCCGTCTATCGCGATTCGAGAACGACCGCACAATCAGCTTCATCCCTCCGGATGGTGAATTTGAGCTCATGAGCTACCGTCTCAACACCCAAGTAAAGCCTCTTATTTGGGTCGAATGTATCGTCGAAAATCACTCTGGCAGCCGTATCGAATACATGCTCAAAGCAAAAGCACAATTCAAGCGCCGCTCTACAGCCAACAATGTCGAAATCTCCATTCCCGTGCCAGAAGATGCCGACACACCACGCTTCAGGACAAATATCGGCTCTGTACATTATGCACCCGAGCAGAGTGCCATTGTATGGAAGATCAAGCAATTCGGTGGTGGCAAGGAGTTCTTGATGCGTGCTGAGCTGGGTTTGCCATCAGTGCGTGGCGATGACGAGAAGGGTGGTGGTATGATGGGTGGCTTTGGTGGTAGCATGGGTGGTGTTGGCGACCGTGGCAAGGGCAAGAGACCGATCCAAGTCAAGTTCGAGGTATGTTTGGTGTCGCTTGCATTGATGTTGGCGATGACTGACCTGTCTCCAGATTCCATACTTTACTACATCCGGCATCAACGTCAGGTACCTCAAGATCATCGAACCCAAGGTAAGAAAAACATCTAACGTCGTTCTGAATAAACGCTGACTCAAGACCACAGCTGCAATACCCTTCCCTGCCATGGGTTCGTTACATCACACAATCCGGCGACATTGCCGTCCGTCTACCAGACACGCAATCATAATGACAATACAATAATGAAAGCCCCTTCTATACCGATAATGAATTCCCTGCCCCCAGTACACAACAATATAGTATCGCCCTCCAGTGAATCCTGCTTCTGCTCATACATCGACTAGCTTGGCAACAAATCCCCGTGGACTCCCGACTCGAACGCCAACACCGTTCATCCCTATCAAAATGCAAAAAGCGATCGTCATTTCTTGAAGTTCCGGTGAAAACCTGTCAAGAAGTGCATCCTATTAGGGCTCTCACTGGACTCATCTCTTCTGAACAGTCTACTCTGCATTTGCGTAGGAACATCTAAGCCACCTCATGAACGTTGAAGCGGACTCACTATCAAGCATGAACATCCTTGATCAACCACAGCCGACTCATTATAAAACATTGCGACCTGCTTCCATGCTGCTACCACATCGAAGAGTGCATACAAAAGAAGCAAGAGAAACAACACAAGAAGAAAGAAGCCAACCGCTCCTGCGACATTCTCCACATGGTCTCAGCCTCGAGCAGTGCATGTAGAGGCACGCGAGCACGGCAACGGCGTCCGTGACCTTGCAGATTGAAGGTCTGTTCCCCAGGGCCCAGTCGTCCACGTTGAAGGTATTGCGTCGATGCAACATAGATTGAGACTCACCTTTTTGGAGAAAAAGGAGCAAGATATGTCCATGCACTGCGTTTGCTCGAGACCTTCGATGTAAGCAAGGGTGGAAACAGCATTGAACAAGAGGTGACCGACCATCTTCTAAATATGTTTGTTTCACAGGTCAGTGCATAGGTAGATAAAGCATCGTGAAAATCTCCGAAAGCTTCGCACACTAGGACCTACAGCGGAGATATCGTTACAAGTTGAACTCTGGTGGACCTGACACGCTCGCTCTGGTATTGACTCGTCTCCCACCCCTCATGTTAGTTGCTTACATCCTGATAGTATACAAGAATGCGCTACGCGATCCAGGGTTTGAAGATAGACGACTGGCGGCAACGCCGACAGAGTGAGACAGGTCCGTTGGGTCTTGATAAACTCTCCAAGACCTGCTTTCCACAGATTATCGATACACAGAAGGCACGATACTTTACAAGACGCTTTAAGTTGAAGAGAAGAAGAGTGTCAATCGTCCGACAAGGTATGTTTGACGTTGTCATTATCCTACTGCTCATGCACCAAAACATCAGATCCTTCCAGTTCAAATTCCTTCGTGCTTGCTTTCTGTCCTTTGCCAATGCAAAAGCGTGTGCAGAACTGCTCTCCTCTGAGATGTTCATGGATAGTCGGATCAGTTTGTTCGGATAGGGCGTTTTCATTTTGGAGGTCCGCGTCGTTGAGTTATTGATCGTGACTTCCTTCTGATTTCTGCCTACGAACACTGCACCGCTTTCCTTCGACTTGAGTTGAAACAAGTCGCTTCTTCTGCTGGACTTCACTGCACTCCACTCACGCTGCATCTTTACACACTGCATCTTTAAGACTCCATCTGTCTTCCAATCAATATATCACAATCCCACCCAACTCTATCTGCTATCACGACTAATATTCAAAATGATGCTCTGGACAACGCCGCTCATGGCCGCTTTGGCCCTACAGCCTACACCACAGAGGTCAACACGTCCTTTCCGCTCCCAATGTATCTGACTCTGACTCTCAACAGCTTCAACCTCACTGTCTCGTTCTCCTCATCTGGCTTGATCACCTGCGCCCCAAATGACACAGCAGAAGCCATGACCTTCACTACCATCGACGTGCCATCTGACGAAGTTGTATGCTTCACCCTCGAAGATCTCTTCTCCAACGATACATCTACCAGCTACATACCGCGCAACATCCCATCCTACTCTCCCAATGAGAACTTCACCTGGGGTATCTCAAACGCAAACGCCTACTCTGCTGACAAGGTCTACACGAGAATCTGGTACCATCAACAAGACAGCGATTCTCCATCTCCAGGCGACGACGCCGAAAGACTCTTCTCGGTGTACAACGAACGCGACTGTGAGCATGATAGCTCTGAACCTCAATTGACCTTCCCCATCGTAAGTTGGACGTGCCAGAGTTCGGGAGGGGGCGACTGTTACGAGACTCTGCACCCTATCAAGAGTTTTGCCGTTGGCTCGGCGAAACGAATCAATCGTCACCACAAGTGCTTGACTGCTTGGACAGGTTCGGCTCCTGGTAGAGGCATCGCTGCGGCTATTGGTGTTGCTACTGCCTTACTTGTGGGTGGTATCTTGGGCTGGTAGTCCCGCGGTTGAGTTCATCGAACATTGACGTCGAGAACAAAGTGATAAGAAAGCACTTGCTATAACTTGGCAGTTGCTACCGGGAGGCGGTTGCTACAGGAAGGCATTCACTATGAGAAGACAATCGCGATGAGAAGGCAACTGCTACCAGAGAGCATTTGCTCCAAGAAGTCGGTCACTATGAAAATTCATTCCTTCGAGTTTCTATCAGAATAAAATTGTATATACCAGAAAGAATCCTTCTCCTTTTATGAAAGCGACCACAAGAGATCGCCTAAACAGTACCCTTCATATCCCTGCCTTCGATGGCACTAGCCACATCTACCAAATCATTACCAAAATGACCTTTTCCAATCAATGGCGTCTTGATCAAGTGATACTTGACATGATCCCTCGTTCTGATATTGAACACAGCATCCAACTCCTCAAGAGGTCGCGCCTTTGTTTCGGGCAGAGCGAACCATGTAAACACGAATCCGAACAGATTCCATGCAGCGTAGAAGCAGAAAGCACCCTGAGGTGTAAAGGCTTCAAGCAGAGGTGGCCATATTAACGCAAGCACAAAATTGAAGCCCCAGCACGTAGCTGTCGCAAATGCCATGCCTGTGTCACGTACTGCGAGTGGCTGCACCAGGCCATTAGCAAAAACCAGTCGTAACAAGGATAGGATGCTGTAGGAAGCCACTTACGAATGATTCTGCAGAATACGTAAAGGGTACTGGACCCATGCCTGGACTGTAGCCGACCATGAAAAGGTAGATGCCTGTTGCCACGCACCCGATACGAGCTGTGCCCTCTGCAGGAATGAAGAATGAGAAGCCTGTAAAGAAGAGACAAGCAGCCATGTATGGGAATGTGGTGAGTAGAAGCCATCGACGTCCTTTGGTGTCGATAGTGAGGATACCGGGAATGGCAAAGATCCTGTTCACATTTTAGCTGAAAGTACGAGTATCGAACAAATGAAGCCTCGGGTAAACGAAGCCTGAACTTACCAGTTGATGATACCAGTACCCATGGAAGCCAGCAGTGCCTGCTGCTCCCCAAACCCAGCATCCCTGAATATAGCTGACGAGTAGTATGCGATGACATTAACACCACACGCCTGTTGAAGTAGCATCACAAAGAAGGCAGACTGCGCAGCGCGACGATTTCGTGGGACTGAAAACAGCGTGGTTGCCCTGGCCCAAGCTGTCTTTGGTCGAATCTCATGCTCGAGCATCAGACGGACGTGGATATCATATAGATCGCGAGCTGCATGTAATCGACATTGACGTAGTCTGCAGAGAGACTCGAAGGCTTGACGGTAACGTCCTTTGCTCAAGAGCCAACGTGGACTCTCGGGTGCGAAGGTCGTCATACAGCAGACGATGATTGGACCACGCAAAGTCAGTTCTCACGGATAATGACTTTGATAGTGAAGCGTACTTACGGAATACTGGTAGAGGCAAGCATCAATCTCCAATTCAAGCCTGGGTAGCCGTCAACTTGCACAGGATAAAATGCAACAGACGCAATAAAGCCTAGCATAATACCAAACGCAGTCCACATCTGCCATTGAGATCCCAAAGCACCTCTGATACGAGGAGGTGAGCACTCAGCAGCATAAGCAGGTGTGGTGGAAGATTTGGCACCGATGGCGAAGCCCCCAATGAACCTTGAGGCGAACAGCTGCCATTTGCCAAAAGTCGCACCTTGCCAAGCTCCAGAAGCGACAGAGACGAAACATGAGATCCAGATGGTACCGCGTCGACCGAAGTACTTGTTGAGAACGGGTGATGTCCAGCAGCCAATGAGGACTGAACATAGGTATGGAGCACCGTTGATCAGACCCTGTTCCCAGGTATTGGTGATGTTGAAGTCTTCGAAGTAGAAAAGTTGAGCTCCGTTGACTGCAGTTTGGTCCATGCCTTGAACAATTGCAGCAGCGCCACAAAGTACTTGAATGGTCAGCTTGTCACGCTGACATAAATCTATCTCTGCTGAACTTACGCGCAACATAGTACATCGTCTTTGTTTGGGACCATTTGTCCTTGAAAGCGGGACTCTTCTCCTTCGCAATCCAGTGCCTTTCTTCCTCTGTAGGGTTGAGGCGGTCGGTATCATCGCGGTTGTATGCATAGCGTGCACCTCGAGTGAGTTCGTCCTTGAGGTCGTGAAGGTCATATTGCTGGATTAGACCTTCAACATCGACGATGATATCGCGTTCAGATTTGCCCAAGTATGGGTCTCGTTGCCTCTCCCAGAGAGTTGCTTCCTGCAGGTGGTCTGGCGATGTGGAGCCAGAGCTTCTTTCGTCCTTGAAGTCGATTCTGTCGGTCTCGCCCTCAGGGCCGGCGCCTTTGATGCCGTTGGAGGGTGGTTTCTCATTAGCCATGTTGATTGATGAGGCGGAACAGATCAGTTAAGACGGCAGCAGCTTAAGTAGAATAGCCATCGTTTTGCAGGATTGTATCGCCTAGAAGATCTGCAGTTTGCGAGTTGTCGGCCAAGCAGATATTTGAGAGACCATGGCCAACTCTTCTCGGCTCGTTCTTGGTTTTTGTCACCCCATGGGGCACCACAGAATGTGGTTGGCACAGCCGTATACTCATTGAAGACCTTGTGACTTCGAGAATCTGCCTTTCCGAGATTACGATATAGAAGCATAATCTTGTTGGAAGAACACGCCGCCGTACCGTCAATTACCTGTTTAACCATATTCCTACCGATCTTTGTACAACTCACTCCTAATTTTCGCAATGTTACTCTGTCCTCCAGGGTCTGTTGTCAGGTCGTGACTTGGCATACGCACAATCACCCAGTATTGTCTTGAGATATTCATGGCTGACGCTGCCTAGCCGATTGGCATAGGTTTGGCATAGGTCTGGCGGAAGTTTGGCGCATGGACGATAGCCTCATGCCTCCGTGGCGAGGTTTGGCTTGGCATGATCTGTTTTGACATCTGATATACAGCAGTAGTGATGTACATTTGCTTGGAAGACAAGAAGCTTGCAGACGATGTTGTGTCTTACATTATCGTTGTACGCGTCAAAAGATAAGACGCTCGAAAAAAGTGTACGTCATTGGTATTGGCATCGCATGTCAGAGTCACCACATCTTCAAGATATATCGTGATCAAAATCATTGGAGGGGCTAAGACGCTGTAGTTGCATCACTTGAAGATACAAGGTTGTAGTGATCAAGAGCTTAAAATACACGTCGCAAAAAATGGCTGCAAAGAGAGTCTCGTTAACGTACTAAAGAGATTAACATAAATTTGTCTATCACATATACCTTATACTGCCTCGAAGAACAAAAGAAGTTGACTTGAACGTGCCGTCGATGCGGGGATTTCATATTCTCATGTGAGCTCATTGCTGCCCGCAGTCCATATACCACGACTGTTGATATAGAAGGGCAATAGACTGTTTTGAGGGCATGTATCCGAGGACTTCGAAATGCTTCGTCAGACCACCGCAAAGAATCTTCGGTCCTGGAAAAACCGAGAGCATGCAATCAAGGCAGAGCCAGCGATCAGTGTGGCCCCCGAGAACATGCTAAGCGCTAACCAGCCGTACTGGCCAACAAGCTGACCACTGATAGGTGTTCCGAAGAGAGCGAAAAGAGCAATGAAGCCCATGGTTATTCCCATAGCCGTACCCATCGTCTGTGGTGTGGCTAGTCGTGCGATACAAGCTGATTGTAAACTCATGATTGCCTAGTCTGGCGTCAGTACGTGCACATAGTTGGTTATGTCAGGATAGTACTCACTCCAGAAGCAAAACCGTATGCAACAGACCAGACCGCAACTCCTGTAGTGCTGGTAGCGCCAGTCCAGCAGAAGGCCACCACACCAGAGGTCAGAGCGGCGCAGAATAGCAAATTGAAGCAGCCATAGCGATCAGCCAGTATGCCAGGCAAGACTCTGCCAAAGAAAGAAGCACCATTGACGATGGAGATGAGACAGAAAGAGAAAGATGTCGACATGTTGAGTGACGCAGCATACGAGCTGACGTAGAAGAAAGGGGTGAACATGCCGAGATTAGCGACAGCCATACCCGCACAGCAGAGGATGAAAGCTGGCTTCTTGATAATACTGAAGTCAGTCTTTGGCTTTGTTGTCGGGACTTGAGTTTTCTCGTCTGGTGATGCTACGACAGTAGAAGGTAAACGCAGAAGTAAACAGGTGAGACCAAGAAGCGGAAGCATGATAAATGCGACGATCCGAAGAGTCCAGCCAAATCCAAGGTCCGTTTGAGTCAGAAGTTTGTTCAATACGATAGGCCAGATGACACCTCCGGTAGAGGATCCAGCAACCACAATACCCATGCTAAGAGCACGATTTTTGCGGAAGTATTTGGGGAGTGTCGACAACGAAGGAGTAATCAGGAAGGCCGAGCTAACACCAAGGACCAAAGCCTGAGCCAGGAAGAACTGATAGAACTCTTTGCAAAGTGAGATCATAAAGATGGCGAAGAGTACACCAACAGAGCCTATGATCAACAGTACATTTGGACCAACTCTGTCGTAGGCGATGCCGACCGCAGGTGAACTGAGATACATGGCACAGATCGCAAAACTGCCAATCCATGAGATGTCGAAGTCCGATTTGTCTGACAGTTGGTGGCCATGATAGTACTCCTGGAAGATACCGAATGCATTGAAGAAGCCGACACTGCAGAAGAAGGCACAAAAGGCACCAACGAGTACGAAAGCAGATCGTTTGTTGAGTTCTTTATCGGCTTCGGCTGGCGTGTGGATGGATGTGTTTGTCGAATCGGTGACTGCTCCAGCCAGAATCTCCTTCTCGTTTGAAGACATTTTGGTGCTTGAATTAGTGGTAAGAGAGTATCAGTAGAAATTGATGATGGTTGTAAAAGAAATCGTGTAGTAGGGAATGTCACTAAATATATGTCGCACACACTTACCTGCTCCGTGGACTTTCCGGACCAACACAGTTTCCTCTCCGGCCACAAAGAATACTGGTCCGAGCTATAAATCTGCACAGTATTTTGCGTAGACAAGCGATATCCGCGAGGAGTCTTCATTATGAAGTATTTCCATGGCCACACTTCTAATTCAGAACGTATTGTGTTCCTATACTCACACCATGACAGTCTTTCAGAGAGGTGGGAAGCAAGGAGCTTCCGCGAAGGATCCGCGGGGTTTCCGCGGGGACTCCAGGCACCTCTCTTGCAACATATCGCTGACCTTCGATCCATTCGGACTTCACACTCGTCAAAGAGATCATGATGAAACGAGCTGTTCCAGTGCCAGATCCGCTCGAAAAGCCACAAGCGACGCGACGTCGCCAAGATCCTGTGTCTTGTCAAGGGTGTCGCAAGAAGAAGCTCAGGTGCTCGCGCACATTTCCTTGTTCGAATTGTGTGTCGCGGGGGCTTGATTGTCAGCCACCTGATGCCGTGAAATGGTCTCCAGGTCAAGAGGGGTAAGAGAGTCTGGATATGTGTTTATCATATGTTGCTCATGATATACAGGAGCAGCTCTGTCGTCCCAGCCACTTCTGATAACTCGGTCTTGGCACAAGTCTTGGATCGATTACAACGACTCGAGGACATTGTTCTTTCGAGGCCTAACAATATCGTTCGAAATACAGATTCTGGTGGTGATGGCTTCCGGCCTGTTCCAACTTTGCACGAAGATGTAGTACAAAACGATATTTTCCATTCTATCGGAAGGTCTGATGTCTCACCACAGGCGAACATCGATCAACACGAAGATGATGTTCGAGAGACAGAGATTAATGCATTCAGGCTGGCGGACACAACGGATGAGGAGGCAAGCTTTACCTTCGTGTCTGCCAAAGTGTCGGAGCTGGCATTCGACCTCAGTCTCAAGATGCCAATCCTAACCAAGATTTCTGTGAACGGCAGCAGAGTAATCAGACGTATCTGTCTTCCCGAACGAACGGAAGCCCATATCTTGTTTCAATCGTTTGCAAAGTCACTCGGATCATGGTATCACATCTATCACAAGCACACAGTCGAAACTCTCCTCGACAAGACTTACTACCAAATTGCTTGTGGACAGGCTCCGAGCCTCTCGCACGTTGCGTTGTTGTTGAGCATCTTTGCAAGTGGAGCGTACTTCCAAGCCTCTGCAGCATGGCCTGAATGCGTTTTTACTGATCCTCAAGCGGCCAATCAAATATCCTCGTGCTGGAAGCAGAATACGCTCGACATCCTCGACTTCATCGAATGTGCTTCGATACCGACCGTTATAGAAGACTTGCAGGCCACCATCATTATTGGTTTGATGTTGCAAAATATCGAAGGTACGTGTCGAGCTTCATGTTCAAGATTGACTATATTGATCTTGCAAGGTCTCTCAAAGAAGTACTGGTTGTTACACACCGCCTCAATCACACTTGCTAGGGACCTATCTGTACACGTCTTAGACCATCCTGCAAGACCAAGGTCCAAGAATGTGATTGAGAACGAGGTCAAGAGGAGACTATGGTGGTTTCTCGCGACTACTGACTGGTATGTCAATCTCAACGTAGCAAAAGATGGAGTGCTAATCGTACCCAAGGTTGCTGGGTAGTATGCCTAGCCCGCAAGAGGGGACATACAGCATCAATGCTCGACATTGTCATGTCAACAAGCCCATGAATATTGATGATGATGATCTCGTTACGAATAACATCGTTGATAAACCACTGTCGGAACCGACCGAGATGTCCTATGGTCTGGTCAGAACGGCTGCAGGGGAAATGTGTCGCACGCTTGCTGATCTAGTTCATCCTATGGCTTCAGGAGTGAACAACGTCGACTATGATGAGATCATTGCTCTTGAGCATAAGATTCAAGGGATGGTTGTCGACATGCCGTATTATTTCCGACTTGATGAAGACAGTCGCAAAAAGACGGAACCATATCTCAGCAAGTACCCGCAGCTTGCGACACAGAGATATCTTCTGCAACAAGGATTCCACTGCCATAGAAGCAGGATACATCGTCCGTTCCTCATTCGCGGTTCTCTGGACGCCAGGTACCATTTCTCCAGAAATGCTTGTCTGGAATCTGTTCGAAAGAGTCTGGAGATCCGCCGTTCATTGAACCAAGAGAAGAGTGGTGCGGTGATACCCATTGCCAGGCTCAACTTCGTTGTGTATCACATTTTCATGGCTGCGCTTACGCTGGCACTTGATCTATGTTTCAACAAGTCAGCGAGTAAGGTGGAAGACCAGAGCCGGCGAGCAGAGTTGAGAGAAGCATGCTTGATGCTTCACGAAGCCAAGACGGAGATGCCGGCGGCTGATCGCTTCCTCAGACCACTGATGGAACTGCTGCAAAAGCACAAGATCCATTTGCAAGATTCTGGACCGCAAATGCAATGCCTCACGCCGTGTGGGTCTACACCGGGTGCACAGGCAGTGGGTTCCAACATGACCACCTTGGGTCAGGATATGACAGCTCGTTCCCAAAAATTGTTGGGACAGGACCTTTCAGTCGCGCCAGATGCCGAGCTCGATAGCTTGTGGGAGGACTTTATCAACATGGTTCCAGACACGGATGCCCCAGGGTGGGACGATCTTCTGGCTGATTTCGATCAAGCGAGTTTGTTCATAGGCGTGTAGACATCTGCAGCTTGTTCCATCTCTTTCAAGAATTTATCGCATCAATGGTCCTCTCAAAAGAGCCACGCGGTCGTCGTAGGGGCTTGTCGCGTGGTGTATTTGTTAAGGCGCGGTCGTGGTGCCTGGAGCTAGGTCTCTGTAACGATTAAAGTCACGCATGCGTGATCGAACTCGCAGTAGATCTTGCGTAGAGCAGAGTCACAAGAGCGATCATTAGGGAAGTATTGAGAAGGTCGTTAACGAGCGCAAGGAAGGAGATGGCTCACACGTCATTCGGCAGAAAACCAGGGCGGTGAACGTGCCCCTCTGCCAGTATTCAATCGCGATTCGGGAAGCATCCAACCTTTGCTGCCGGGCCCAAAAAGCAGAAATAGAGCACAATTTGTCGACTACATATATACTGGTATTGAAGAATGAGAAGCGAATCATCAAACAAAAATCGTCTGCTCCCTTACAACAGGGCAAGAGCACCAAGAGCAGCGACACCGGCCATACCCATAGGGCTCAAGGTAGGAGCAGCGCCAGTTGAAGCTGCAGAGCTTGCACTCGAAGCAGCACTCGAGGCAGACTTGCTCGCGCTGGAAGCAGCACTTGAGACAGATTTGCTGGCGCTGGAAGCAGCACTGCTTGCGCTTGAGGCAGCGCTGCTTGCACTTCTAGATACCGAGGACGAGATTTGGCTGGCGGACGAGGCAAGGGAAGAGAGAGTCTGGGATGCTGAGGAGAGAGCAGAGGAGGCAGAGCTTCCAGAGGCAGTTGCGGCCGAAGCGGCGCTGGTGCCTGATGCCGAGGCAGATCCGGCGCAAGATGCTTGTGTAGGCTGAGAGAAATCAGAACATGGTCGTGGGAAACAGTAGTCCAGACAAAACTCACGAGGTTGGTCACGCCAACGGGAGCGCAAATCTGCTTGGCGTAGCCGAGAGCAGCTTGCTGGCCAGAAGTGTCGCAAGCAGTCGAAACACAGCATGAGATGGTGCTGATGAAGGAAGCGTCGCCGCAAATGCATGCAGGGTTCAAGTTGCAGCTGGCGGGCAGAGCTTGAGAGATGCAGGACATGGCACCTAATTTCTGGTTTAGTCTTCGCGTTGGCATGATTGTTCTCCGTCATCACATACAGCTGGGGATACTGCCGGTCTGGGCAGCGGCCAGAGTGGCAGCAGCGATGAGGGTGAAAGTGGTGGCACGCATATTGACGACGGTTTGGCTCTAGGGAAGAAGGACAGAGAGATTGAACGAAGGTGAACTGTCTAGGATAACAAACGACTGGCACCAGGAAAAGGAGGGCTTACGCTCTTTATATAAACTCTTGCATACATGCAACCTCAAGCCACATGCGGGAGTCTAGCCAAATTTTGGCAAAAGGTGCCAATGCGTTATTGGCTACAAAGCTCAGACAGACTTGCTGCAGAGCCAGTGCCGCGGCACTGATGGGCAAAGCAGAATGGCCAGACTTACTGTACATCAGTCCATCCTCGACACCCGCTCGAAGCCACGACCTCAAAAGTTTTCAAGTTTGTGGTGTGGTCAGTCACATACAAGGCAACGACGACCGCAAGCTAAGTTATATTTGCCAAGAAGTTTAACTGCGAATCGTGGGGTTAAACTCTCTGTTTGATTAACGGGCGCTTGGGGATCAGTGGGCCCAAACCCCAGACCCTTGTCTTATCCTCGTCTTCCAACATTCAGCCCATCTTGCTCAAGATGTGAAAGAGAGGGAGGAAACGGCGAAGAGATGCAACTCAGAGGTGCGCTCTAAAGGGCTGCATGGACAAGCCGCAATCACACTGCGATGGGACGAATTACGGTTGGACAACGTTTCACGCTCAGCTGAATCCATGTTCTGTGGCTTGACCCGAAAGAGGAGTACGTCCAGTCGGTAAGATTAACCTAGCGGAGTATACTCATCTGCTGCCACCCAACTCTCAGCTCCTCCTCGCAACCATGACTCTCGAATGAGACTTCGGTGTCTTTCGGCGATTGAGGCAGCTGCTGACTCCGTGTGCGGTCGCTGACTCGCTATCTGCTCACTCACTTCCGACTTGAAGCGTATCCATCTATACTTGTGGTGAGAACACTTCACGACGTCAAGTCCGACATGGCTCTCGGAATTCTCGAGCCCAGGACCGAACATGTCCCTGGCACTGTTCAAGTCACCAGCAAGAACAACAACGAATTATCCACATCACGGACGACAATTCTCGTGCCGCAGCCCACAGATGATCCGAATGATCCATTGGTATCGCATCTCGAGACAACTTGGTCGCGGAAACACAGAAGCCAGCCAGTATTGGGTCTTGTCTCGTCTTCAGAGTGGCTGTCAGTCAACATGGCTTTGTTCATGCTTGACAAAATCATCGGTCAGAAGCTACTACTTTAGGCGCTTCTGGCGGTTCAAGTGGTATGACTTGTGACGTTTGCGACGGTCGTCCATTGCAAGACAGACGACGGTACCCATGCGCTTCTGTGCAGCCACGTCCAGGTCACTATATGGTCACTACTAACCGTCATACAGAACTGGCCACTCTGGCAACGCGATGTCATCCTCGTAATCCTTTGTATCGTCTCCGTCCTCGCGACCACTGCCTCACCACTCCTGGCCGCAGACTCGGTCGAACTTGCGCTCAAGTTCCAGTGCACATTTCAAGAAGCAGCTCTTCTCACAGCCTACCACCTAGCGGGTGTAGGTGTGGGAAGCTTGCTATTCGTTCCGCTTGCAAGAGTTTGGGGGAAGAGACATGTGTTCCTGCTCGGTGCGCTGCTCATGATTGCGAGCTCCGCCTGGGGAGGATCCACACATATGGGATACAACTATACGAGTTTGCTGTGGGCCCGAGTGATTCAAGGAGTCGCATTGGCCCCATTCGAGTCACTCATAAACGCATGCGTAGGAGATCTCTATTTCGTCCACGAGCGTGGTCTGCGCATGGCATTTGCAAATGTGTCACTCTTCGGAGGAGCATTTTTGACTCCGGTGTTTGTTGGTATGATTGCCCATAACATTGGCTGGCAGTGGTCATTTTACTTCATCGCCATCTTCATGGGTGGTGGTTTCCTGCTGCTCTTGTTCTTGTGCCCTGAAGTCGCATACCATCGACCCGATCGGCTCAACACGGACATGATGGCAGCAAGCTCGGATTCCCTGGACCCAAACGCTCTGTCCTATAACGAGAAGTCGCCCAATGAGCAAGTTGCTGCCAGAGTTAGAGGCAATGCCTGGAAGCCCCTTCGAATGTCGCCCTTCAATGGACGCAAGACTGACGAATCATTCTGGAAGCTATTCCTGCGACCATTTCCCCTTTTCTTACATCCGGCTGTTATCTGGGCTTGTTTGCTCCAGGGTGTTATCATAGGCTGGACAGTGATGGTAAGAGTCATTCTATCACTGATCTTCCTCGGACCGCCTTTGTTTTTCGACGAAGAACAAGCTGGCAAGATGTACACCGCCGCATTCATCGGAAGCATACTCGGTCTCTTGATAGCTGGAGTCTACACCGAACTCACTACGCGCTTCATGGTCCGCCGTAACAACGGAAGATACGAACCCGAGTTCCGAATTCTGCTCGTCATTCCTACCCTCATCTTTGCTGCCATTGGACTCTATGGCTTCGGTATCACAGCGTCCAAAGTAGCACGCTATGGTTGGATCGTGCCAGAAGTTTTCCTCGCTTTCATCGTTGCTAGTATGGTCATGGGTGCTACAGCCTCGGCGCAGTACCTACTCGATGCACACAGAGACATTGCAGTTGAATCGTTTACTTGTTTGATCATCTTCAAAAACATGTTCTCGTTCATTCTGGCGTACTTTGCGTATACTTGGGTCTTCGAGGGAGGTATTGAAAGACTGTTCATCGTATTTGGCAGTATCGAGGTCGCTATTTGCGCGTTGAGCTTGCCGATGTATGTGTTTGGCAAGATGAGCCGCGAGTTCTTCCATCGGCATGATTTGTTGCAGATTTTCGGATTAAGATGAGAGCTGTAGAAATCAACAGCAGAAACCTCGAGTATGAACAGACCTATGCCTTTCTCATCTGCTGTTCAAACGATAAGATGTGACCATACAAGGGAGAGAACGACATTCGCGATGAAGTCGCCTCATCTCAACGACTCGATCTGGTCATGAAAATCAAGAACTTGCAATCGCGGGGTCATGAGACCTCCAAGATTGCCCTTGTCCGCTTGGAACATGTATCGTGAGAGGGGAAACAGCTAACAGTTCGAGCTACTGCAGCTCTCAGCTTACCCGCCGTTTATTGTTTGCCATTGTCCACATGCTACAAATTCAAGTTTGAGACCATCATCGCAGAGTGCAACCTTCAGGTGGAAGCCGCAACCAGTACAAAAAACACGAATAGCTTTGAAATCGACATGTCAAGCGGTTTGAAAAATCTTTAACGCTCCAGAATTGGACCTTACAGCTTATTGTCTCCTGAAGCACTCCCGTTCTGATCACATTGGCAACTTCCAGGTGGAGCGGTGTATGGGTGCTCAGCGATTGGGTTGCTTGATTCAGAGCGTTTTTAGAGCCCAGCTGAGATGCACTCGCTTGGGTCGTCCATCTTATGTTAAGCGAGCTGACCTCAAGGTACGATGAAGGTAGTATCTTCCTACCTAGCTTCACACTCACTGCCTCGTCAGGATTTGGCAAATGGACATTGGGTCTTATCTAAGACAACGTTACTAATTGCATGAGCTGAATGGGCTTCCTGCATGATGGTTGCTTCAAGTAGTCGTCTATTACTGGAGAGCGAGAGGAAGCAGTCTACCAAGAAGCAATATAAAAGGGCGCTCTACAGCCTGCAGAGCTGAGACGCACAATCTCACATTCACAAGTACTCTTACCTATCAATATGCCAGTACCTATCATTCTCCCACCTCATCCATTCAAAGGTCGGAAAAAGCATAGTTCAGATGAGTTGAACGAAGATATCTCCCGAGCAGCAGCGTCTCTTGAAAGTGGCACCTTCCAATATGTGTCTACAGCATTCCTCTCACAGGCAATCCAATATCTCACACAGGTCACTGCGACGGCTATCGATCCTACAACTGGCAAGGTCTATATTTTACGTCGCACACAGCCAGCGATTGTCATCCTCAATGCTGATGGATCCTTGGCTGGAACTCGTTCGGACACCAAGATCATTCAGGGTCATTCGATAAAGGTCTTTGTTACTGACAATGGTTCAGCTTCCTTGTGGGTGACTGATATAGGCGGCACTTGCATTCGTACTTTCGATACAGAAGGTGAAGCGTTGTCTGTCATTGGGCCAGAAATTCAAGGGACCACTACGATGGGTTCCAAAGACGGGTCGATTGGTGTGCCTGAAGCTCATGGTCCAGTCACGCTAGGCAAGGTATGTGCTCTCACAACTTCTCTGTATGGTTCGACTACTGATCTTGCAAGATCACCGATGTCGCCTTTGACACCACTCTGGGGCAGATTTATGTCACGGATGGCGATGTTGGCGGTCCTAATAATCGTGTTCTTGTTCTGAATCGGAGCTGCGAGTGTCTCGCCGTATGGGGTTCACCTTCGCTGCAAGCTCACACCTCAAACTCGAAAGCTAAGTTTAATCTTCCGCACGCCTTACTCGTCGATGGAATATCACGCGTATGGGTCGTGGACAGCCTGAACTCTCGCGTTGTGGTTCTCGACTCAGCTGGTAACGACCTCGCGGAAATTTCTATTCCAGGCCAGAAGCTCTATGGTATCGCACTTTCCACAGCCCGCACGACCGATCAGATTTCGGGAACCATCTATGTCACGGGACAATCCATTTCTGATCCCACTCAGAGCTTTGTGTCCTTGTATCAGATCGCCATGGACAGTACAAATCCCACCAACATCATCAGAGATCCAATTATCAACCCACAGAATCAGCCTTTGACTACTTGGACCCTCGAGACAGGCATGTTGCATAGCGTAACACCAGGCTGTGTTGGGAATGCTGATCTGATGCTTTTGAGTACTTCTCCAACAAGCACAACCACTTCTGCCTTGTCCTACGAGATGGCTGTGCCCCGTCCACAGCTGCAGATACAGCCTTCGTACCCGCCCCCAGTGTGGCCTTCCAAATTTGTGGCAACGGCTCTTATGCACCCTTTCCGTATTGGTGATCCAGTTTTGGTAGCAGAAGTCACTTACGATGACACGTTGAGAAGTATAATATTCGACATTGTCGACCTATCGGGCAACAGCATGACACTGGTCTTCAAATCTACAGCTACTGGGACCCTGTATTGGATGAGAAAGAGTGGTAAAGTGTATGGGCCATACTCAACAGATACGGTTGTTCCCAAGGCAGATTGGCTTGTTTCTCGCACGACGTGTTCAGGCATGCTGCCTATCCTTGATGTCGACTGCAATTGGTGGTCAGAGATGACTACACCAAAAGCAACCAACTGGGTAAGTGGCGTCCCCTGGTGTACATGCTTAGTCCCTTGTTGACTTATCGTCAAGCACTGGTTCCGATCCGATAACAACGTACCTTGGCGTACCATGAATTCGACTGAAGAGAACCTGGATAAAGTACCCGTCCTTGGTGAATTTGCATTTATCTACTGGCCCAGCTTCCAGGCGGTGGCGACCAATGATGTTGGTGCAACTTTGTTCGAGTTCGAGCAACAAAGCGCAAAGCATCAGGACTCTGGAGGTAAGGTTCTCTGTCGAGTAACCACTGGACTTCCAGAACACTGACGGATCACCCAGTTGCGGATTTCATGGCTTCCACAGATACTGTACTTTCCCGAGCCATTGCAGTGCTATCACAGAGTGATACCGCCAGCCAAGAAACAAGAGACGTGTCGACCTTGATTCCTGGACTCTCTGCTGGAGATGATGGTCTTCCGTTGCCAGTCTGGCCCGAACAATTTTTCATGACCTGTACAATGACTCCAGTCAACAGACCAACCCCACTGAGTACTGAAATGACCTACGATTGGCCAGCCGAGTCACAAAGAACACGAATGTTCGATCCTCTTACACAAGGACAGCCTCAGAAGGTCACAGACGCGGAACTCAAGGACTCGGAGACCTGGATCTTCTCACGATCCGCAGACGGGACTTTCCAATGTGAGACGAGTCTTCCTTTCGGACCCACCAGTCCAACCTGGGCAACCAAAGGTGACGGTAAAATCATGTACACGATCGAAGACAATCCTCAATTGAGTCCAGGAACCGTCACCCGCTGTTTCTCTGCACCAATAGATGAGCCTGGTCAATTCTGGATTTGGTACAAAACTGGCGATATACCGGTCGTTTTCTGTCAAACTCGACCACCTGCTTCTGAGGGCACTAATCTGGCGTTGGCAGACTATAGCGCATTCCAAGTTACGGATTTGATTGACCCGGACACCTTCGATGTTCCTTACCCTTGTGCGAAAGCTGAGGGTGGGACATCGTAGAGATATGGGTGGTTAGTAAACATGTTAGTCATGCCCATATAGCCAGGGTCGGAGAGTCAGACAAAAATTCAGCTCTTTCTCATGAAGTTATATTCTTTTGCTGTATTGTAGGCTATCCTTGGCAGCAATCGCGCCTGCGATCCAGGTTCAGCAGTCGAGGCGTGACTGCCAGAAATTTGTCGAAATGCCACGGCATCGTTTGCCCGGCAGATGCCGCTTCGCGCTTGCACAGCCGGAGAAGGTCGGGACGCCATCCTTCCTCAGCTTTCCTCTGCCTCATCGCCATTGCAACACATCAAAGCAACGATGCAACATGAGACGAATTTTGTCGTTTTTTCTTCTTGGTACCGTAAAGGGAAACCTCAAGAGAAGGATGGCAAGATAAAACTTTACCACCGTTACGACTCAACTCTTCTCGAACATATCCCGCGTGCAGTATGCGGGGTGTGCTTCCGAAGATAAGCATCTGGCCTGTCGTTGGTCTGTTCAATTTCTGGACCTGGTTTGCTAACAACGACGAAGTGCATGACTGTAAAAACAAGCACTTTGTGCATCTTATCGATGGCTTATCTTGGTCCCTGGCTGTCGTCTCCACGAGATTTTTCTTTCGATCTTGCATGCCAGCTACAGTGATCTTGTCTCGGCCTATAAGGAGGCAGGCATAGCTGAGCATTATATATGCCGCTCTTCCCATCCTGCTCAGAAGGCTGAGCCTGCTTGACGCAACATCGATATCTATTCACAGCAGTCATCATGTCGGATTTGATGGATCAGAAAGTGTTTGACGGAGCAGTCGCAGACGATGTCGCTCTCGAGCAGCTTGGATACCAACAAGGTTTGTGTCATCGGGATCTTGAAACTTGACTGCAGCTTCTGACCTCAATATAGAGCTCAAGCGAACATTCAACCTGGTCAGCATGATCGGATTTTGCTTCTCGATTGTCTCCAGCTGGACAGCACTATCCGGTGTACTCATCATTGGAGCCGAAAGTGGTGGACCGCCAGTCATGATCTGGTCATGGGTAGGAGTGTGTGTGTTCACCATGGCTGTTGCTTTATCCATGGCCGAGATGTGCTCAGCCTACCCGTTGGCAGGTGGTCAATACTCATGGGCTGCCATTCTAGCGCCCCGGAGCTGGTCCAAAGGACTATCCTATATCTGCGGATGGTTTATGTTGATTGGCATCATTGCTATGGGTGCCGTAGTCAATTTCATCGCTTCTGGATTTATCCTCGCCATGGCCGTCCTCAACAACACAGAGTACGAGATCACTCGTTGGCAATCGACTCTGGTAGCCTACGCAGTCGCCATTACTGCTCTCTCGTTGAACATCTTTTGTCCGCAGATGCTGCACAAAATGACCAACTTCTTCCTCATCTGGAATATGGGATCTTTCCTCATCATCCTCATCACCATCCTCGCTACGAATGATCACAAGCAAACTCCCAGCTTTGTCTTTTCAGAGTTCCAGAACTTCACCGGCTTCAACAAGCCGTATGCCGCCATCTTGGGTCTGTTGCAGTCGGCTTTCGGTATGTGCTGCTATGATGCTCCGGCACATATGACAGAAGAGATCAACGATGCCAGAAAAGTTGCCCCCAAAGCAATCATTCTCTCTGTAGGTCTTGGTGCAGTCACTGGATTTGCCTTCTTGATCGCAGCATGTTTCTGTATGGGTTCGATCGATAGCGTGGCTGAGAGTGCCACTGGCAGCCCCATCGTTCAGATCTTCTACGACTCGACACAGTCTGTTGCTGGTGCTTCATGTCTGACTTTCCTGATGATCATGATACAATTCTTCTCGGCAATCTCGCTGCTTGCAGAAGGTGGTCGTGCAGTGGTGAGTCAACCTTCGTCTGTATATCTAGCTTCGCTGACAGAAACTCCTCTAGTACGCATTCGCTAGAGATCGTGGTCTTCCCTTCTCCAACGTCTTCAGCAAAGTACATCCTACTAAACAGGTGCCCATCTACGGTATCCTCTTGACTTTCATTGTACAGATAGCTCTGAACTCGATCTACTTCGGCACAGTAACAGGCTTCAACACCGTCGTCTCGATTGCCACAGAAGGCTTCTGTAAGACAGAGCACCCCATCCTACGCATACCACTTACTGACAACATACTTCCAGACGTCTCCTACGCCATTCCCATCCTCCTCCGCGTCATCGCACCCCTCACGATGACAACAGCGCCTGAATTCGAAGGTCCCTGGAACCTCGGCCGCTGGAGTCTGCCAATCAACATTATGGCTCTAGTTTATCTGCTCTTTACCTCCATCACCTTCAACTTCCCCTCGCTTAACCCAGTGAACTCGGAAAACATGAACTATACTTCCGCGGCTGTGGGCGTAGTCATGTTGGTTGCGTTGATCACTTGGTTCACAACGGCCAGAGGGAACTTTAGAAGCCCTGGTATCAGCGAAGAAGTGGTTATTCATAGTGCGCCACATACAGAGGGTGACCGGGAGGCTGAGGTTGTGAGGGACGAGAAAGCGTTGAGGAATGCGTATTGAAGTTGTGATGTAGGGTTGACAGTACATACGATACAACAAAACCGTGTCTTCAATCGATGTGGTCGTTGAAGTGATCATATCACCTCGTATCTCCTCATGCCCTGCTATGTGAGATCTTTATTAGAGTTGCCATCTATCTCAAGCTCGTCGGGATTTATATCGTTGTGATGGAAAGAGCCTAGGCCACACACTCTGACGTGCTTTCCCAAAGAAGCTTCCGCGCCTATGAAGGCTGCCAAGGTCGGGAATCTGTACATTGTGGAGTAGCAGGAACGCATTGAGTTAGAAAAAGGAAGGAGATCTGAGTGGTACAACCCCCATTCAGGGTTTATGGGTCATTGAATTCGATATACTTGTAGCTAGGGGACGCCGCATCGTCCTACTTTACACAGCAAGAACAGCTACTAGTACATCAAGAGCGATTGCGAGACAGCATCATCTCACAGTCCTTTCAGGCCCATGAAAAACTTGTTAGCTCTCAACTGCTCATTCTCAGCAACCATGGTCCTGAGTCTCTTGACCTGTTCCTTGCCATCCATATTTTGACCTTCCGTCTCCTCCTTCCACTTCAACAGCAACTCTTTGAGTAGTCTGTTACCTTCAGCAACATCTTCTTTACTTGCATTCTTGAGCTCCGACTTTGCTTCCTCGTTTTTGCCGGCAAAGTCTTCCAACTCGTCTGCCTTGCGTTTGGCCATTGAGATGACCTTTTGTGGGAAGCGAACAAGCTCTGCAACGTGAATACCGAAACTTTGGTCGCTGATGCCGGGCTCGACTTTGTACATGAGCAAGACTTGAGGTGCAGAGTCTGCTGATGATCCGTCACTGACGTCCGCAACTACATGCAGGTTCTGGACTTGTGAGTAGGTGTCGACCAGTGCAGTCAATTCGTGGAAATGTGTTGCAAAGAGAGTAAAGGCACCGATCTCCTTGATGATGTGCTCGCTGATGGCCCATGCCAGACCGAAACCGTCGTAGGTGCTTGTGCCTCTGCCCAACTCATCGATGATGATCAGACTTTCTTTTGTGGCTGACTTGAGAATGTTGGCTGTCTCCAGCATTTCGGCCATGAAAGTCGAGACACCCTTGAGTTGACTGTCGCTGGCACCTACACGAGCAAGAATGCAGTCGAAGAGGGTGAGCTCAGCAGATGTGCAAGGTACGAAGCAGCCCATCTGGGCCATCAAGGCGATGACACCAATCTGACGGATGTATGTACTCTTACCACCCATGTTGGGCCCCGTGATCACCAGGAACTCGGAGTCTTCCCGTTTGAGGGTCACATCATTGGCCATGAAGGTGATCTCGTCTTGAGCTTCCATACAAGGATGACGAGCTTCAATCAGAACAGTGTCACCGGTACCACGAGGGTACATCTTTGGTCGACAGTAGGGCGTGGGTGCATGAAGAGCAACATGAGCAAATGAGACGATCACGTCCATGTGTGCGAGGATGCCGGCAAGCTTTTCAACGACGGGGCAGTATGAAGCTGCAACTCCCACAACTTCCTGTACTAAGCCGCTCTGAGTGCGGTTGTAATTCTCGGACAGCTGATCGTGTTCTCTGCGAGCCGCCTGCAGAGTAGTTGTGGTGAAGTAGATACCGTTCTTCTGCGTCGAGCATTCCTGATACTGCTTCTTGTTGCGGATTGTGCCAGCCTCTGCTCTTGTGACGCGGAAGCACCAACCATGAACTTTGTGGTTTTCAAGGAAGAGCTTCTTCTCGGTATCGAGACCAAGATCATCTCCAACTCTGCCATGTTCCTTGTCCATGCTATAACGAAGCTTGTCAAGCTTTGTTCGGATTATCTTCAAGCTTTCGTCAAAGTCAGACTTGATGATGAACTCGTGGTTCTCTAGCGCATCAAGATCCACTGTAGTTTCTACCATCTCCTGCAGCTTGCCAAGGGCATCGGCACACTCGCGCAGCTTGTTGGTGTATTCCCTGTCGAGAGGGTCCTTGTACTCTTCATCCATGACGGCCTCAAGGGTGCCGATGAAACCGGGTATGCGGATAGCAACCTGGTATACACGAATGACATCTTCCAGGGTGGCATTCTTGCGTTGGAACTTCTTGGCCAGTCGGTAAAGGTCAGGGATGGACCTGAGGTGATCTGAAGACATCGACTCGGCGAGCTGAGTATCGTTAACAAATGCCTCTACGAGTTGCAATCGACGCTCAATATCCTCCAGATTCATCAAGGGCTGCTTGAGCCACTGGGCGAGTAGCCGACTACCGATAGGGGTCTTGCAGTGATTGAGCAAGCCATACAAGTTCATCGTCTTCGAGCCGTCCTTTGGTCCAGGCATAAGATTGAGGGCCTTCAAAGCAGACGCGTCTAGCTTCATATACTGCGATAGGTCGTGTTGGTATAGTTGGTATTGGCCGAAGTTTGAAGTATCGTTCATAGCGCCCAGGTACTTGACAAGAGCAGCTGATGCTCCCATGGCCAATTTCAATTCTGTCTGCGGGAGAGTCGAGGTGCGTTCTTCACGCAGCAGTCTATTCAAGTCCTGCTCGATGTCTTTGCTGCTGAAGTCTGCTGATGGGCGTTCAGACACAGCGCATTGGCAGTTGTCTGCAATAGCCCGTAGCTTAGCCAACTCTCCATCTTTCTTCTGTCCGTCATATTGAACAAGGACTTCTCGAACACCCAGTTGAATGATCAAGCTTTCGAAGTTGGAGTAAATGTCGTTGTCCACAAACTCACTCACACCAAGCTCGCGAACGCTAGCATCTGCAAAGCAGACACCAACATTTCGTGCTTCGGATGCTTTTGCTGACACTTTGACGGCGAGAATGATTGGAGCGGCTTCCATGCTGCTGCCGAGCTCGTCTTCAACATCCTGAAGGTTTCCGGGTGACGCTCGTTTCGTGAGATTGAATTTGTTCTTGCCAGCAGATTCCCAGATCTCAATACGTTTACCGAGACGGAACAGAGCTTCGCGCAAGAAGTTACGGAAAACAGTTTGTGATAGTGTGACTGATGGGAGTCCAGGGTCGCGGCCGAGCTGCTTGATTACCGAGGTTGTCTTGTATTGATTTTGAGCGATGAACTTGGCATCATCGCCATGTGCTGTGTAATAGTCATTTCTGTCAAAGAGTCGTATCGTGTCGTCGTCCGTTCCAGCCAGACTTTTGAAGAACTTAATGAAGCCGTACTCGTCGTCCACTTTGAGCTCAGGTCTGGATGCCATGATGTCGTAGGTGGTACAATCAATTGGTAGGGCTGATGATCTGACGCTCGAAACGACGCAATCACAGGGCAGAAAACACAAAGGTATGCACAAAAGACAATGTCTTGATGAGTTGATGTGCGAGTGTCGGTAGATGGCGATTCGAAACGCGTGATACGCGATTTGACGCGTAGGCCACTTTCGGCTATACCTTCCGCAAGCCCTGCATCTCCGAGCAAGAACTTCACCCAGCGTCAGTCGTTTACTGACAACACTCAAGGATTGCTCGAGAGAGCGGCTGTCTCTACACAGCTCAATAGCCTCTCTATGGCTTATTCGTTGATGCAGTATCTACCTGGAAGTCCTGTCGGAAGTCTCTCACGTTCAAGCTAATTTGTAACTACCACGTCCCCGATGCCGAAGTCAGCGATGCTGTTGCCTCGATAAGTGATCGCTTCTCAAGACAGTAATCAAGTCAATCCCACATCCGGCAATGAGTTCGAATAGCTTGCACTTGGTTGCAAATCTGTACGGAGGCCGACAGATGCCTTTCAATGGTTCCCAAATAGGAACTGCGGTGTTGGTTGCGGTGTTGAGTGCAGCTGACTCATGGCAAATTTTACCGAGTCACCGCCTGACTTCCCTGCCTTTTATAATCTCTCGATGAATACGCAGTCTCAACATTGACATACTTATCAACAGTCAATATCAACCTTAATTCGAACTTGCTCACCATGGATCTGGAAATCGTCAAAACACTTGGTTGTATCGTCCTTAGAGGCAATTGTATCGATGAGATCGCTCGAAATTCACCTTCGTCCCCTTTGCGAAAGCCAAAATATCCATACCATGTTACGGTGTTTACAAAATTCGAAATCCAGGAGTTCGACGACGAACAGAAGCTTGAACTCGAGCAATACTTCAACAACCCACCCGACCTTACAACACCAATCGATCTGGGAGTTGGGATACAAGGCTCTGTCGCATTCAATGTGCTCTTCTGGCCACAAGGAGACAGAATCAGATCCTTTTTCGGCTTACTCAGGAAGAACTTCCACATCACCTTGTCGATGAAGGACAATCACGACATCGAGAAAGGCGTCCAGGCAATAACTCATTGTAAGACCATGACCGTAGAGCAAGTTGATCAGATCATCTCAACTTGTTCGAAATTTGCGTTCACCACTTCGGCTTCTCAAGGATATGTACTAGAAGTGGTCAGGTTCATTGCAAGATCTCACGTCTCATGTCTATCAGAGCAATCGTTCGACAAGACATGGCGACTATTCTTCAAGCTTTCATCTAAGGCAGAGAGCTCTGCATTCGCGTTTGACTACCTTGAATCGTATCCAAATAGTATTGCTGCACTACTGCGCGCCGCTCACTGTTGTGAAATGCCGCAACAAGCAAAGCAGGCCATGTTCATGTTTGCTCAAGCAACGCATCTGTTGCCGGACGGTGAATCAACCATAAAAACACAGTGCATCGAAGCGTTGGTACGATGCTCGACGTATACTGAATTTGGCCCGTTTTTCCTGGATCACGAAGCCGAAGATTGGAAGCAAAATCGAACTCTCTTTTCTACATACGGAGGTGCATTTCGGAACCCCGAAGTACGCCGATTTGTAAAGAGAGAGGTCAAAAATATCATGGCTAATACTGACTTGGCCTCGGCTCTGCCCTCTGTGGCGTCAAATCAAGATGTGTATACGCCATTGGAAGGAGAACTTTACAGGTTACCGAGGTTCTTTCGTTGGTTGGCACCATTTAAACTTGCTGTGATGAGCACGCCGCGTTCGCGGGAAGATATCCAAGCACTGGTAGCTCTGGGTATTACACTGGTTGTCACCTTGACGGAAGAAGGACCACTACCACCAGAATGGTTTGACAGCACACCTTGTCGAAATCTGTTCCTGCCAGTGCGTAATTACCAAGCACCCTCGAACGAGCAGGTAAACATATTCATCAAGTCTATGGATGACTTGCCGACTGAAGAAGCTGCCTTGGTCCATTGCGGTGGTGGCAAGGGTCGTGCTGGAACTTTCGCTGCATGCTATCTCATGGCCCGAGGATATGATGACATCCCTCCTCAAAGACACGACGACGAAGAACATGTTCATATGTATCCTGGAGACGCTATGAAGCTCTTGCGTCACCTGCGACCTGGCAGTATCGAGACAATTGAACAAGAGACATTCGTCAGGAACTATGCTCAATATCTCATAAGCGGCCGAGAGGAAGTTGCTTCTGTGGAGACTCTACCCCACGAGCCATCAAATCCACTTGAGCTTGACGGAAAGCTACCCAGACTTCCTTCGCTAGTCGTATGCTGTGGCGTACCTGGTTCAGGGAAAAGCACTTTTGCATCACAGCTCGCAACTCTTGGATATACTATCACATCGCAGGACGAGTTAGGAAGCAAAACTGCTTGTCTCAACGCTTTGTCCAATGCGCTCGAGACCGGAAAAAAGATAATACTGGATAGATGCAACCCATACGTTGAGGACAGAGAGCAATGGTTGGCACATGCATTCCATCCGGATAATGCGCTTTGTGTCTGGTTTGATGTCAGCCCTGAGGTCTGTGTCAAAAGAGCGGATTCTCGCACAAACCATCCGACCATTGCGCCGGGAAAAGCGAAGAAAATCGTCAATTCATTCGTCAAAACATTTGTCCCACCGACCAGAAAAGAAAAATTTGCTTGCATTGCTCGAGTGTCATCAAATATTGCTGCGTCTGACCTTCTATTGAGACTTGGAGTTTCTGTGAAACCCATCGTTCAAGCATGTGTGGTTGATCGGTCAGAACAAGAAGCAGACGACGAATCATGCCTTAAGACGGCCTCTGATGTACCGGAGAGACCCTACATCTACAAATTTCCTCGAACCAGGCATCTTTTCAACATCGGCTCTGCGTCGCGTGATGACCTGATTCTCTCCTCTTCCGACGCTGCGGCCTTCCTCCAATCATCCGACCATTCTACCACAGTTGTTGTCGAGGAGAAAGTGGACGGCGCGAATCTAGGCATCAGTTTTGACTCCTCCGGCACTATCAGAGTGCAAAATCGGTCCCACTATGTCAACAGCACTTCGCATGCACAATTCAAGAAGCTGGAGAAGTGGTTGAATGATCACTACGAAAGCTTGAGCAATGTACTTGACGCAAAGGGCAGTCAGCCTAGCAGGTGGATACTCTATGGCGAGTGGTTGTTCGCCAAGCACTCCATTTACTACACCAACCTCCCAGATCTGTTCCTCGCCTTCGATCTATTTGATTCCGATTCAGGCAATTTTCTAAGCAGAGAAGCACTCAGCGAGAGACTTAAGGGTACGAGTATACGTCAAGTCAAAAGTGTCGAGATAGAGAAGCTAGACGAGCAGTCGCTAATCGACATTGTACGGTCACGAGAGTCAAGCTACTACGAAGGTACCATAGAAGGAGTTTACCTTCGTAGGCAGAAAGACGGGAAGACTATTGATCGCGCCAAGATCGTTCGGTCGGACTCCATCGCAGGAGACGAACATTGGAATCGCAGAGGCGTGACACCGAATGTAGTGATGGGATATTACTAAACAAAGAACGATCGACGTGCCACAAGGACTGAAGGAGGTTCTTCTGTCGCACATACGATCAAGGGACGCATGCAACAAGTTGATGAGTTAATGATGAGCATTGCTTTAGCTATTCATTGCATTCCTGCAAACTCGCTTAGTCTAATAGTTAATATAGTCGACAATAGTTATCCGTCGCCGAGCTACCCAGATGTACTCCCATTCCAAACAAAAAGCATTTTCGGAGAAACACCCGAAGACGATATACTTCCATGGATATTGAATTTCCTGCTAGATGATATGTTTCTAGCTACAATATGATAACCATTAGCACACCAAGACGACATTCTCTTATATGAACTGCATCATGAAATAGTCAAGGGCTTGCCGTGTTGAGCAAGATACTGGATCAGGAATTGAAGTCAGCAGGCATACCCTGGCCATGAGATTTGATATGTCAGAGCTTCGCTTAGCAAACACACACTCTGCTGCAGATATTTAGATAGACTTTCAAATTTCTGTGATGTGTTTGGCCAGAGCTGAATTGCAGGTTGTTTTTGTCAAAATCAAAGTGGATTATTCTGCTTCTATCGCGCTACTGCAGGTCGTGCAAGACGCGGATCCAAGCGTCACCCCCGCGGTATCGACGGCGCCGGGGGAGTTGCGGTTGCCTCAGCCCGGACCTTCAAAACACTTCATGGATATTAAACGCTTCCATTATGTGCATCTTGCATCAGACTCGATTTGCCACGATTATGGCTCCATCCACCGGTGTCGCTTTTCCGGCTGGTCGCCTGATGATAGGATCTGAGACCGGGATATCGTGAACTGAGCGAGGTCGTTACGATATGCTATCTGGTGGCTTCAAGCCCCATGGTCGCAGTGGCACGTCGGGTGTAAAGAGCAAACAGCTTCATCCTTGCTTGCTATATTATTGACCCAAGCAAAACTCGAAAACTGATTGATCTTCATCCGCCTGAGTGGCCGTCGGGGACCCAAGATCCGACGGAAGGAGCTGATCATGAATTCGTCAACTTGACCCTGCCACCCCAAGCGCCGGATCTTCATCGTTACGACCAGCCACAGTCGCACACAACCACGTTTCTACGTTTACGCATGGCTAGGCCTTGGAACTGCCGTGTAACGCTTTCCGAGTTGACACCGGGATAAGACGAAGCCGAGAAAGATCCTTCATCGGAAACCGCGCTTCCGGCTCAAATTGACGATAGCAGAGAGAGCGAAGAGTTTCATTGATTTGGTGAGGACGCTACAAGGCACTTATACTGATGGACTCATGCCTGCCCCATCTACAAAGCGCCCCAGAGTAGGACTTGGCGATGATCTGTGCTCAGGCCAACCAACAACCTCGTGTGCAGTTTCCTCAGAACTAGCAAAACTCGCCACGGACACAGCTTCATGCAGCTATGTTTGGCTAAAGTTGAAGCCACAGAGCTGTCAAAATCCATAATCGTGGAACGGACCGGACACCCTCTCCACTGTTGCGCAATGTCAATCGCAATGGAGCCAAGCGTCATGCCACTGGCTGCGAGCAATGACCCATTTGACATGCACGTTTGACCCGAAACACCAACGGTGTTCGAGTAGCATCGCAAATTTATATTGAACCACGAGATCCTAATCTACAACAAGGACCGATTAATTGACAGAGGATCTGGGTCTCTTTATATCGCTGCACCTCATATCCGTTTCTGTCATATCTCACATGGCTATACCCTGTTTCTGCCTTCGCGGTCCACGACCATCCCCACAAAACTCTAGCCATGACGACTAATCGTCAACGCAGCAGTAACGCGCATGATATGCAGGACCAGCTGAGCAAAGCCTTGGAGTGGTCCTGACCATACCTTTGGCATCGGAAACGGTCTCTACTAAATTGCACACGCTGCACCCATTGGTCAGTCGAAATCAAAATAACCACGCTTTCAGTGGCCGATCATCGCGCTTACACGAAAATTCGTTGTATTTGACTTTTTGCCATATGGATTGCCTCGTCGTCTCTGACGGTAGTTTCGAAACTCAGTTGAGAGCGGGTATGTTGCTTTCTTGAAAGTTGAGAGGTCACTACTTGTGTGCCACTATCTGCTGTCCGAACCGAAGTGTACATTGCTACCCTACCAGCCGTGTTTTCACTTCGCCTCGAGCCATCCACTACCCGATATACTATGGTGTAGTTTATTAAGCCTCAACTCGATTGCCGTCTGCCGCCGTAAGCCACATCGAAGGGAAGCGATCCCGCCCTGAAACCGTTTTCGACATAAAGCCTGCCCTCCAGGCATTGGAGGACCTGGATTTTGGATGTCACTTTCTATGTTCATGGATCCCGGAGCAATAGCAGCAGTTGGAAAAGCCTCCCTGGTTCTGAACCAGGCGGCATATGCCTTTATACCTATCACATCAGTAGCCCTATCGTTGCGCCTGTATGTCAGGATATCTATCGTCAAAGGATTTGGACTTGATGATGTTTGCTTGATCGTCGCACAGGTCAGTCTGGGGAATGCATTGGCTGTGGAGCTCTACTGACTTGTCATTCTAGATTTGGTACATCGTGTTTTGTGGGTTTGCCATCAAATTGATCAATCTTGAACATGATCCGGCCACGCTCAAAGCCATCTCTGGCAGCATCAAAGAGGCAATGGGTGTGATCGAAAAGATATATACCGTGAGTTCGTCTGCTGCTTCAAGACATCGAGCAACTTGCTAAACTCTCCTCAGAGCTCTGTTCTATTCACCATGTTCTACGTCTTTTCCCTGGTCTTCCTCAAACTCTCGCTTGCTTTCTTCTACCTCCGGATCGTCATTCAACGATGGCAGAGATGGGTCATTTACATTACTGTCACCGTGTTTTCTCTCTACGGCCTTACCTACGCTTTCATCTATCTGTTCCGTTGCGGCTCGAATGTCAATGATCAACTATTCTACCGAGCAGAGGGAAACTGCATACCAGATAACACATTGTTCATCATGACATATGTGTTTGGAGCCGTGGACACCTTGACGGATTTTATTTACGCCTTTCTCCCAATCTATGTCCTTTGGAACTCGAACATGCCGCTGGGGATGAAGTTTACAGCAGGCTTCTTACTCTGCATTGGATCCGTCAGCTCCATCTGCGCACTGATCCGTGTGGCCACCTTGTCAAATCTGACTTCGGTCACTGGGTTCTTCAAGCAAGCGGTACAGACAGGACTCTGGAGTGTCATTGAGCCCGGTCTTGCGATTATTGCCACGTCACTCGCGGCATGTAGACCACTCTGGAGAAAGTTCTTTGAGGACACAAGTACAGGTTCTTTCATCAGGAAGACATTCATGTTCAAGTGGTCGTCAGGCAAGGACAGCGGAGTTTCATCCAGCAGCGCTCGCTCCACCGACAAACCCTTGACGATCGGGCGAGCCAATGGTCGAGCCAACGCATTCGGATTTGTCGAGCGAGCCGAAGCAAACAAAGGCTTCCGACAATTCAACGACGAAGAATACGGAGTCTCTATGGCAACTGTCGCCGTCGGGGATGAAACAGAAATGAACGAGTTGCAAGATCTCAGCGGGCTGGGAGTGCAGGCAGAGGATTTCCATGACGATGATGGGAACGATAGGAGGTCGTTGGTCAGAGCATCTATGACACCCAGTGAACGGCAAGACAGGTCGACCAGTCAACATCGACAGAGCAAGTCGAAAATCTTCAAGACGAGGGATATTCGAGTGGATATAACGACTTGATTATGTCGATGGTACTTTTACATAGAACATGTCTGCTTTTTTTTGTCCTCTTAGCGTTATGATAATGTCCATTTAAAACAGAACTTTCGGATGCGCAAGCAACTTCTCGATACAATCACATTTTGATCATCGTCGTCGCAAAGCAGAGAGAGCAGTTGCTGACCAAAAGCTTCAAAGACAGCGGACAGCACGGGAGCGGAAACACTCAACGCACAGACCATCTCAAGTTCTTGGCGCTACAACAGCACCTCGAGAGTCCAACATAGCGCAACCAAACCGCCAGCCAGACTCATACGCTCTCACACACCACACACAATGCTGCCAGCACGCCTAACCAGCCGCTGCCTCCGCAGCAGCAGCACCCGCTGCTTCACCACCTCCCGCGTTCTCCGCGCCGACAACCCCATCCCGGCCAACGACACCAAAGACCGCTCGACACCCTCGCCGGTCAGCAGCACCAATGCTATGCCCACGAGCAGCGAAGGCAACATGGATAAACCGCTTCAAGAATCTGTTGCTGAGGGCGAGGAGCGCAGGACTATGCAGGCGCCTAACAGGGAGGGTGTGTGGAGTCGTAGCCAGCAGGCTAGAGAGAAAGCTATGGTGGGACCTAGATTTGAGCAGATGATCATGTATGATCAGGTAAGGAGATTCCCTTTTCTACACTTCGACGACTAGAAATGAGGGAAACGAGAAAGAGGAAGAGGAGGAATTGCGACACTCGGATAACCGGAGATGGAGCAGAGAGAATTGGTGGTTATGAGCAACAGTTGCTGATACAGAGACCCAACACAGCCTCGTCCTCTGGCAGCCATCGAGCTCATCCACAAACAACCCGTCCGCTGGGTCAAGGAAAAGTCCGTCAAGTGCGACGGCGGCGGTGGTCCCCTCGGTCACCCTCGCATCTTCATCAACGTCGATAAACCTCAAATATGCGGCTGCACCTACTGTGGTCTTCCTTACGTAAGTCAACATTTCCTCTTTTGTCCTTGCTTGAAAAGGCTGCGTCTTTGGATCCAGTTTCTGACTTCCATACAGGCAAAGGAATCTAACCGCAAGTACCTCGAGTCTCTGCCCTCGACCCCTTACCCTCTCAAGCCTACTGGTGATGAGGCAGAGGTTCCTTTTGGTTACCAGAGCAACACTGGAAAGCCTTTGGAACAGCGATAGATTGTTGATGCCTTTTGCTTTTCCTTTTGCCATCATATATAACCTTTTTCTCTTTAGCCTTGCGCCTTGCTCTTGTGTTGCAAGTGTATATCAAAACCTTCAATCATGAAAGATATAAACGTTCATACAGCAGCGGATGTGAAACTCATTGTTTTTGACTTGTAGGAGGGAATGCACTTCTTTAGCGATCATGCGTGTAACAGGGACACTTGATTCCCATCTTGTCTCCTTCTGCTTGTTCAAACCGTATCTCTCATTCCTCATTTCTTCTGCTTGTTGCTTCTCTTACTTCATCTTCTCGCCCTGAATAGTAGCAACAATCTTCCTCTGATGCTTGCTAGCCCTAAACTCCAAAAACCACACTCCCTGCCATGTTCCCGTGTTCAATTTTCCATTGGTGATGGGTACACTGACGCTCGCACCGATGAGTGCAGATTTGATGTGGGCAGGCATATCGTCGAGTCCTTCGTCTGAGTGGCGGTACAGGTTTCCTTTGCGGTCTTCGGGAGCGATGCGGTCGAGGGCGTCGGACATGTCGTCGCTGCAAAGCTTTGTGTTAGTGGGTGGCTGCAGAAGGTAGCAGAGGTGCCAAAAGCAGGGGAGTAGAAGGATAGACAGGGGAAGTAGAAACATACCGAACATCCTCATCATAATTCTCATTCAAACTCAACGCGCAACTGGTATGTTGCACAAACAGTTGCAAAATACCGACTTTATACTCTTTAATCTCTGGAACCTTTTCATACACTGTATCAGTGATGAGGTAACTGCCTCTTGCCTTTGCAGGAAGAGTGAATTGTTTTTGTGTCCAGGACATTGTGTGACTGCCTTGAGTTGAGTATGAGGTGGAGGTGGGGTGAGACCAAGGTAATAGTGATATGCTGTAGGATAGAAGGGTGAGGGGAGAGTAGAGGATTGGGCCGATTAGGGAGGGGAAGAAACAGAGGGTGAAGAGGCAGAGCAGCAGAGGGAGGTGGTATGGGTTTGTTGCGTGTGTGGTGTTTGGCATTTGAAGGTGGTGAGGGTGGGAAGTTTTGGAGGGTCAGCGCGACGTCATCTTTTTGTGGTTCTCCGAGGTCGAAATGCGGCGTCGGCTGCTGACCGTGACTTCTTATCACCTTCTTCTCTTGCCAAAATACCCGATAATCACAGAATGGAGGGAAAGTTGAGAAGTGTTTAGAAGAGATTGAATCTTGTGTGATAGCAAATGCAGTGAATGAGGCGCCGTGCGTCCAAGTTGGACTGTGTCGTTACATGCGAAAAGAAAGAAAGCGCTGCTGCCCTTGTGTGTATAAGCAAAAGAAGAAAGGGCAGACAGGCAGCAAAGTAAGCAAAAAAAGCAGAAAACGAGAAACCTCCATCGAAGGAAGGAAGCACAACCCCGAACGCTGGCAACTTCCATCCAGCAAACCTCCTCGAGCAGCGGTATGTTCGTTTCTCTCCTCTCATCATCCCTCCTCATCCCTCAGAACCCCATTCCACGAAAGAGAAGGCATACCCTTGTGAATAGCACAAGCTTTCATGTCGAAAAAAGGGAAGCAAAGAGAGCATCATATGCCATCATCACTTCTTCTTTGTCTTCTCCAGCTTGTCACGCACAAAGTACGCATTACCATACCTGGGATCGACCTTCCATTTTCCCGGCTGCAAATCCTCCTCAATGGTACGGAAACTGCGGAGTGTGTTTGAGTCATCAGGTTCAATGACCCAGAACAACTGGTCGGGAGAAGCAGCCTTGGGTACCATCTCGTTTGGCTTGTAGACGCCTTCCTTGTGGGCGATCTTGGCATTATCTTCGTCGACTTGTTTCTTGGTGCGGCCCACCCAGATGCGGTCAGCTTTGGGCTTGGCTGAAGAGGCGCTGCTGGCGGTCTCGGCGTGTACGGGAACGGGATAGTTGGGCATTGCATATGCGACTGGAACGGCGGTGGCGGGCACGCCGAAAGGGAAGGGAGCGTAAGTCATGGTGGGCATGTTGGCTGGAGGGGCTGTTGGGGGAGGTGCGACAGCCTTCTCGATGGTTGGTGGTTCAGAAGCAGCACGAATCGACTTCTCGCGGACGCGCTCATGGACATAGTGATGATGGTGATACTCTTCCTGTTTGGAGTGTGCCGAAGCAGCAACTGCAGGGGGAGCAGGAGGAGCAGGTGCCGCGGGAGCTGGAGGAGCAGCCATGGCAGCGAATGGCTGAGGTGGATACATGTAGGTGTAACCAGGTTGAGGGTAAAGCGCGTATGCGAAAGGCTAAGTTGAACAAAGGTCAGTGAACTGCGCAGCAGATCTCAAGGTCAAACAACTTACAACAGCGTCTTGAGGACCAGGTTCTCTCATAGCAACATAACGGTAAGCGTTATCGTGGTCGGATGCTTCGCTCTGAGTGCGAGCCTGAGTTTGAGTTGAGCGATTTGAGATGGACGACTTTGGGGCAATGGTTTCGGTGGGAACATGGACACATTCGCGTCTCTTGCACCATTCTTCGTAGGTGAAACCTCCGACCTCTTCCATCTTGCGCGAAGGCTTGACTGGAACGGCAAGAAGAATCGGAGAAGCACAGATGTGATGAGAATCGACCGGAAGTGAAGGTTTGCCCTGGCAATGGCAGCGTTTGTGAATGACTTCCTTTTCTTCCACTCGCGGCGCGTCTTCGCTATAACGCCGGCGTCGGCGTCTGTGCTCGCCGTGATGGCGATGATCAGGAGACTTGGGATGAGGATGATAGTGAGAATGATGGTGGTGATGGTGCTCGTGTCTGGAGCGGTGACGGCGATGATGGTGACGAGAACTCGAACGTTGACGAGACACCTTCACAGGTGAAGCAGAGCGCGCTGGCTCAGTCACTGAACTCACACTGCTGGTCTGGCTGGCACGGGTCCAACTCCAGTTGCTGCTCTTTTCTTTGGTTACTGTTTTCTTGACAAGGACTTGTGACAAGTCGGACTCTGTTTCAGACTCTGAGTATGGCGTGGGCGAAGCGCCTCTATAACGTACAAACTTGCGTCCCATAGTTGATGCTGGTGATAATACAGATGCGAGAGGAAGGAAGCTGTTCACACAAGAGAAGAACATAATCAGACTATCGGATGCTGGCCGCCGCACAAGAGAGAGAAACACGATCAGACTATCAATATTGACGACTGCACAAAGAAAGCAGCCTACCTAGGTACACTCGGAAAATCTGTATCTCCTGGACAACGAGCATTCGACATTTTCCGCCTGTTGTGCTTTTGGGGGTTCCTTGCTTTGTGACTTGTGTCAAGACATTTCCTAATTACCAGTATCTCATGGCATGGGGGCTCGTTTGACTTGGACTCAAGCTTGAAATCTACTTCACCGTGCCTCAGGATTCGGACGGTGCACCTGATATGATATCAGACATTCTGGCCCGTCTCATGTGCATGTAGGTTTGCTCCATCTCTCCAATGGGGCTAGTACCTGTCATCTATAGACCAACCTCCGTGGTTGAACAAGTTCATACATGGACAAGCCTATCTTACACATCAAAAACAATGGCACGCAGTATATCACTACCCAAGTAACGAGATTTCTGGTATGATCGAGGCAGCATACTATTAATACACACTCTGTATATCCTACCATACCAGATCCAACATTTTCTCATGCAACTCATGCTCGTAGATTCGATACAACTGATACCGTCCAATCCTTTAATGCATACTCTTCCATCATAACGCCATGTCGCATAACCTGCCGTTTTGCTTTTCCGCAGTTGCACACCTTCATCACCCAGCCCTCCAGCCAGCCATGTTCGGAGCACCAGCTGCATGCTGTTCTCTACGCTTTTGCTCCTCTTGCTCATCTTCATCAGCCATCCTTTTGTTAGACGCAGCTCTCTTCAAAGCCGTCATAGTTTGTTCCCAAATCTTGGGTCCGGCATTCAGGTCGCGGTATCTCCTGATTATCGCCATGTCGCCTGCTGGCCTGCCATCCCAGTCAAGCAGGTATGCTCCGCTTCCCTTTATGCCGTCCATACCAACGGCGATATCCAGACCTCCATTTAGTGGAATCCCGGCTGATCCTTCCTTGGCTTTGTACATTGAGCTGGTGATTTGGAAAAGATGTCTCTCACCGCTTTCCCTAAAGTTCAGGATCCAAGGCGTCATAACCGAATACAAAACCTTGACTCCCAATCTAATGGGACCGGTAAGTTGATTGGTGATTCCAGATTTGACGGTTCCAGGGTAAGAATGACTGAATGACGTTTGAGGGTACCTCTTGGAAAGTTCCTCCATCATAAAGTCTGTCATCATGACACAGTGGGATAAGCAGGCGTGCAGTGTGTAGTTTGTCTTGAGATCCATGTTGTCCAGGTCAATGTCGGCTTCTGAGCCTGCGGCGAGGACGGTCAAGACACGTGATAGTTCCTTGTTCTTTCCGGCTGCCGAGAGCTCGGGCATGAGGTTCATGGTAAAGCGTATCCGGGCGTAATAGTTGACGGCCATTTTGTGGTCAAGTCCTTCTGGAGTTTCTGTTTATCTACTGTTAGTAATGCGTGAGAATTCACCCTGAGAGGGCGACCTCACCTTTTCGACCGCTCAGTGACATGTAACCAGCAGAGAGAAACAAGATATTGATCTTCTTTTCTCGTTGCTGCAGCTCCTCGCACACCTCGTCGACATTTTTCAGTATGCTTATATCCTTCTTGATGAAGATGGCTTGCGATCCAGGGTTCAAGTCTTCGAGCTCTTTGCAAAGATTGTCTGCCTTGTCTTGACTCCTGAACATCGATGTCAGCATACCTCAACATACAAAAAGAGCTGCAACGAGCAAACTCACCTGCCGATAATGTATGCCCGCGGTTTCGTTGTCCTCAGAAACAATTCCTTGATGGTGCTTTCAGCAACTCCATGTGTACCTCCAACTAAACGAAGTCAAGCGCAAGTCAGCATGTGGCAAGACGGGGCTGTTGCAACGGCAAAAAGAAATGGCGATGACAAAACAACATACCGAACACAGCTACCAACTCCTCCAAATCGCCGGCCTCGATATTCGAAGCGCGGATGGTGTCCAATGAAACCATGCCTTGGTTTTCGGAAAAGATGAGGGATGTCGGTGTTGTGACGTTTGCAGCTGGAGGCGTCCAGCCTGCGCGCTCGTCGACCGACATTGTGACCGTAGGCGATATGTAGCTCTGCTATAGGGAGAGCAAAGATCGCGTGTAGTCAATTTTGCCTTGAGATTGGATGTTGCCAAGCTGTTGCTTCACGATGGTCCTAATGAGAAGATGGTGTGGTATGGCTGTGTAGATTGTTCGAGAAGCAGCTTGCAGGTGATTGGGACAAAGAAGCAAATTTTTGTTTTCTCAACAAAATGGAGAATACTGGGATATTCTATGCGAAAAATTGACTGTCGAGAGATTGTATTCTGTCTTCTTCAAACAAAGAGCAGCCAGAGTAGTTAACCAAGCAGCGTACTCGTACACTCGCATCTACCCGAGCAACGTTCCCATCGATCTCCAGGAATTTGGATGGAACAGGGTGCGGAGATGGGCGCGGCTCCGAGCAATGACGAAGTGGCGGCTCGAATCATGAATCTACATCTATCGATGCATCGGGTTTCTCGAGCTCATCGACATTCTAACAAATGCTTGCGAAAAAGTCACACGGTTTCAAGCAGTCTCACGACTGTCTACAATACTAATCATGGTGATCGTTATCGTGATGGGTGAGCTAGTCTAAGATTGCACTATGGGTATCCTGCAGATAAAGGTAGGGAAGAACACAAGAAAACACGATGGAGCACATTAAAGCATTAGCGGGGTTGTCTTCATTCCTGCAGTAAGTCTTGATCTTGGAAAACCAAGAACTCACCGGTGCAAGAAGTCGTCTCCCAAGAAAATAATAGGAGCGTCTGAACCACTGTACTGCAAGCTGCGCCTTCCACAACCGCTTGCGGTGCACGTTCCGAGAGATGGGAGAGCATGCTGAATCAAGAATTGCTGGCCTTTGGCTTCTTCCGAATCATGGCAGCACCCAGGACATTGACCGTCGGCGGACTAACAGCGGCCGTCGGCTGAGCTTCGTCATCTGCGTTCTTCCTCTTCTTGCGAACCAACATGCCAGACAGATCATTGACCTGGCCTGATATTGATGTTGCAGCTTGCCCTACAGCAGTAGTCTGGTCTGCAGCCTGATGCGCTCCATTGATTTCCCTGCCCCAGTCTGCAGCGGGACTCGTGATGGCTATGACTTCACTAAGCCACTTGCGCGTACTGCTAGTCGCAGTATTGATATCCGAAAAATCGAGACGCAACAGCAAGTCGTGGACTCTGGTGTAGGATGAGTGGTCGAGTACAATCTGACCACGACCCTTCTCTGGCCACTCTTTGCTGCTGGACTTGTCAGAGCGCGACGACAGGTTCGAAGAAGCCGACTTGATCTTTGGTTGACGAGGTATGATTGGGCCCGACAGCTTCTTCCTTCTCAAGCTCTTTCTTGGACTGGACTTTGTGACCTCGGAGGCTTGCCCAAGACTTTCTTGGCTCGAGAATACGTGGTCTGCTCCAAGCAAATCGTCTGCGTTGAACGAAGTGGCCGGTGTCAAGTTGGTGACAGAATCTTCCAACGACTGGATGGTGGGTTGTGTAGGTGTGAAGACAAGCCAGATGAAGCCAACCATTCTGCCAGAGGAGCACTCTTGTCTGAAAGCCATCGTGTCCCAGAACTGATCCAATGTCCTTATACTCTTCCACATGCCATTGCCTTTCTTGCTTGGCGAGAAGAAGGATTGGCTTGGTTGCGAGTCTGGTAGTTCGGCGTCGAGTTCGTCAAGGTAGCGGGCTTTTGGGTCGTCGGGGAAGTGTGGCACAAGGCAGCGAGGCGGGGCGGAGGGATTGGGAGCGATTTCGAGGAGCGGGTGGCCGTGTCGCCATTTGCGATTGTCGGGTGGGTCGGAACGATACGAGTTTGGGAAGAATTGAGTGGTCTCGTGAGGATCGAAGCCAGGGACGATGACATGGGCACGAGTGGTATAAGCGTCATCGGTGTGGAGCCTCAGGACGGGATCGAGAGTCTTGCACCACCATTTGACGAGTTGACGGTCATCCAAGACATGCTTTGCGCCGTGGTCGACACTTCCGGGAAAGAGGTATTGGTCCTGGGCTCTAGCGAAGAGCGAGACGACAAGCGGAATCCCAGGTCTCTGCCTGGTTTGGGCAAGCCATGTTATGAAGGTCGAGGTGAGTGGGCGGATAGGCGACTGGCGTGGTTGGGTTGGAGATGCGGGTAAATGGCCGGTCGAATCGGCTTTGGAGACGAATATCGTGGTCAGGGAGGCAGTGGTGTAGACGAGGACCTCGATGGCGAAGACAAAGACATGGCCGGTTTGAGGGTGAGAAGCGGAGGAATCGGACGAGTTGGAAGAATTAGTAGAAGTGCGAGCGACAGAGAGAGTGAGAAAGTGAGATTCGCAGAAGGTGCGCTGAGGCCTCGTAGCCGGGGCAGCAGCGAACAGGGCGTCCGACTTGGTTGGCCGCGTCGAGAGAAGGTGCACTTTGTATCTAGATCCAACTCCGAGCACTGTCTCGAATCGTGAATACAATTCTGCCCTGCTGAGCGCCGACTGATCCTGTTCCATCTTGCTAGTACTGCTTGAACAATTTAACACAACTGCTGCGCAAGGGAAACAAATAGCAACGAGTAAACACTGCATTGAACACCGGCCGCGATTGCCGAAGTTTTTCCTCTCGGAGGTGCCTGCCAGTCCAGAAAGATTCACGATTCACTCCGACCAGCGACCACGCGACGGGGAGCAGCTGCAACAATCAAAGGACAAGAGGAGGATATTGAGAGGATACAAGACCCATACGACACATCTACACACATCGCCACTATGAGCGCACCCGCACTATCACCGCCCGCCCTCGTCGGCGCCGCCCTCAGAACATCCATGACCCGTCCACAACTCTCTCGTTGCGCCAGCCGCCTCATACATTCCACAAACTCTCACAGCTATGCCACCACCGAGTCTGAATCCACCAGCAAATATACCCCCCGCTGGGCAGCAACTCCCTCACGCATGGCCATGCCCGTCCGCGCACGACCAGGCCCTCGCCAACGCCAATCTGCTCCATTCGTAGTAAACGAGGATGCCTCCCTCCTCGACACAGCATACAACTCTTTCCTCGGCAAGAACGGCGACACCATCCTGCCCGAAGAGATCAAATGGCTAGCCGTAACACACAAGTCCTTCGATCACGCAAGAAGAGGTTTCAACGACAAACTCGCCTTCCTGGGCAAGACCCTGTGCAATGTGCAGTGTTCGCTTGCTTTGCTCGAACAACCCTCTCGTCCTGAAGACCGTTTCCCCGTCGAACGCATACGCAACCAGCACAAGTCGTATGCGCATCCTGCTATGAGGGGTTTGCATCATGTCTCCGACTTTGCAAAGCAGCAGACGCTGAGCAAGGAGAGATTGGCTTCTCTGGCGCGGCAGTACGGTCTGAATGCTGTTGTGAGATGGAAGCCTAGAAACGTGAGTCCTCTCAAAATCTTGGATCTGGTTTGTTGGGCCAATCGCTGACATTACTTTTACAGGTCGACAACCTTTCATCATCCGGTGTCGATGTCGTTCTTGCCCACACTCTCTACTCGATCGTAGGCGCCGTAGCCATGGAAAAGGGAGGAGAATTTGCAAACAAGATTGTGAGGGAGAGGATACTCAACCCTCTGGGTCTCAAGTGATTTGTTACGAGAAAAAGCGAGCCTTTATATTTGCATATACCTGTACAATTTTGTATAACAGCCAAAAACACACTTTTAGACATACTCCACATATTCACGAGAAGGATATGTGACATGTCTTGCTTCTTTCGAGTATCTGTAGCATATCTCTTAACTACAACACTTTCCCTGCTTTTCTACATTTACAGAAACACACCATCTTGCTTGACCAAGAAGACAACAAGAAAAAACGCCCTTTATATTCCTACACTTTCTCCCCTCTAACGTCTTCTCGTCAAACCCCTCCTCTCAGCATTCTTAGCCTTCCTGACATTCGCCTTCCTCCAAGCCAAAAATCTGCTGCCAGGCTTAAACGGCGTAACCCTAATACCAGCTCTCTCAGCAGCCCTTCCAATCTCCCAATTGGCAGCACGGTACTGATATCCGGGTCTGAGTGTAGGTGTGGCTCTAACAACCTCTCCGGTTCTCTTATCTTTAACCACCACTTTAGCTCTGTTTTCCTTGGGTTGTTCGCGGATGGCTGGTGCCTCTGCTGTTGCTGCCCCTCCTTCTGTGAGCAGATCGCCGTTGAGTTGGGACTCCAGCAAAGGCGACTCCATCTGGTGTGCTAGCATGCCCAGGCGTCGTCGGCGGACGGCGTGGGGTGGTTGTGGCAGCACCTGTGCGCGCTCAAACACTACACCGATGTATTGGCGTTTGGGGTGCTTGAGGGGGTCTTTGTAGTATTTGACGTAGCCGGGTTGAGTGGCGTAGATGGTGTGGTCGCGGCCCATTGCGCAGTTGTCCCCAGGAAACCATTTGGTGCCGCGTTGGCGGAAGATGATGTTGCCTGGGATTACGTATTGTTCTGTTTTTCTGTGTTAGTCTCTATCTTGTTTCTTCTCCTTCTGATGTGTGTATGTCTGGGTTTGCGTATGCTGATTGTAGAGGAGCGAGAAAAAAGGTGGTGTAGGTGTGTATAGCTCGACTGAAATGTGGTTGTGAGACCATGACATACCTCCACTCTTCTTAGCACCCAATCTCTTTCCTGCGCCATCCTTTGCAGAGTTGGCGGCTCCCTGGGCCTTATGCGAGGCGTGGCGCACAGCGATGCTGTTGGTGTTGAGGGCTGGTGACGAAAGGCGCAAAGCCGAGAGGGCGGTCTCGATGGTGGCAATGGCCGGTGTAGAGCCCGTGGGCAGTGCGCGTATCCTTGGGAGCAACATGGTCGAGCTGTGTGTGTGCTGGCGCTGTCTTGCTGTCGATTCGATGTCTCTCTGCTCGCTCGACTTTCGACTTTCTGCCGCCTCCGCAATTCGCGTTGAGAACAAGATTCATTGTTGGCAACAAATTCGACACTCAAGTTGACCATCCAGTCTCACGTTACTGTCTCTCTTCGCAAACGAAACCTTGACAGGACTTGATAGGCATTAGGAAGTGCATCTAATTGCCATCTTCGATATACAGAGCGTCTTGTCTACTGATCATCGTCTCTCCCCTCATTTGACTGACGCCTTATATCTAGCGCAGCCATCTGCTCATTCAACTCTTCCTCCGCCATGTGTGCTGTCAACGGACTCGTTGTCGTCGGTACAGGTCCTGTTATAGCGCCTTCCATGTCAAGTATCGTCTGTTCGCTCCAACTTCTGGTCCTTTCTCTCTTCATGTCCGGCTTCATATAACTCTGCCGTGTGCCAACCAGTGTCAGTTCATCAGAGCCCTCAAGCTCTTCTGTTATCTTTGCCAGCCTGTCTGTACTGGACATGGATACTGCAGTGGCGACTGATTCTCTCTGCTGTTCGACCTGCCCTTTCTCGATATCGGGCTCGGAGACTTCGGTTGTAGCTACCGTGTTCAGCGTAAGGCTCCATCGAGGCGCTTGTCGTTCTTTGGTCGCTTGAGGGAAGAAGTAGACGATCAGTGGCTTCAAGGCGAGCATCGAGGCGCAGATTATGCCCACATTGGCTTCGACCATTGACCACGTCACTGCTTCTGCTGAAGATGCCGTAAAGTCGTGTCGAGCGTATGCGTTGTGCACTAGCACAAGTCTGACAACCGATACTGCGCACGTACTGTGCTCACGTCAGTTTTCCAGCCACCAAGTAAGCAGTTGTAGCTCTTACAAAAATCCTAACAGGAAGACGCCCACCAATGCAATCTTCTGCCTCTTCGGCAACTTCAGGCGCGAGATGACTGGCATAGGCAGAGCCAGCACAGCGAAATCGAGCACGATATTCACAGCCGAGACGCTCAACCAATACGTCCTCGTACTGATGCACTTTCCAGGTACCATGGGTAGCCAAATCTTCCTGACCGGATTGCAGAAGAAGATGGAAGCAAACACGCCCCAAAGTACAGAAGGTACAAGAGCCGCGAACAGGAGCCATGTGAGTCGTCGCATCGTACGGGTTGGAAAGATACGAAGGTATTGAGTGAGGATCGAAGCTTTGGTGACGTGGATGAGGACGACATAGAGGACGTTCCAGCTGAGGAACAGTTTGGCTGTCGTCGAGTGTAGGTCGAGAGGGTTGACCCAAGCGTAGCTGCCGAATCCTGTCACGACCATGGCCACGGTAAGGCCAAGGACGACCCAGGAGAGGAACTGTGGGTTGGTAAGCTTAATTCCGTCATGATATGTGAATCGGTGTGCGAGAGGTAATGGAAAGTATTGGATGGGTAGTGGTACGAAAGGAAGAAGGCTTCAAATAAATCAAGTCTTTGGAGAAAAGGCAAGGCAGGCGCCTGCGGAGCGTCAACCTTCCACGACAAGGAGCAAGGACACTTACAAGCGACACCATGATGACAAAATCATCGAAGCCCATAGCCTTGACGAACTTGCATCGTACTATCAGCCTCAAAATCACCACAGCAGTCGCCAGTGTGGTTGTAATGATGGTAGGTGTGAGAGCATCCCAACGGAGATTCGGCTTTTCGTGGTGTGCTTTCGTCGTCATAATCAATCAAACGTCGAAGGTAGTCATCAAGGTGTATGCGGACAGCAGTTAGGGAACAAGAGGTGATAGAAAAACGATAGGTAATGTTGTGGTAAGTTGAAGGATATCAATGGTGGAGATACAGTTGATACAGAAGGTGCCACGCAAGAACTTGTTCTTTCCTCGGCCTCAGCCACCATCAAAATACACAAGACACCGACCTTCTTCCAACAACAGCACAACCTTTTTCCCTCTTTGGAGTTGTGTTGTCATCGTCTGTGTAACGTTTGTGTACCCCCTCCTTAGCTAAGCATGTGGTCCACCAAGCCATGTGACTGTTCCTTCTTTGAGTCAAGTCATGTCTACCATCACCCAGAGTCAAAGCATGTCCAGCGAATCATGCTTGGTGCATCGGAACTTTGACGACGAATATCTGGGGTACAAGCTTTGAATAGCATCGAGCGGGGGCAGATAAAGTGGATGGCGTGAGGTCGCTGGCAGTAGGAGGCTTTGCTTTCAAATAGCTCTCTCTTCTCGAGCAAGACTCAGGTCGAAGAGCTGAGCAGCTTGAGGCGGGCCACCCTCCCTGAAGTGCTCCTGTGAGTGAGGGTCCAGGTGTAGATACCATGCTCTTGCTTGGGAGAGGCATGTACGTAGCAGCTGATTGGTATATAGTGTTTGCCGACATCAGCCGGTCAACAGTAGATCCTTCAGTGGATGAACTAGTGTTTGCTCCCATGGTGGACGGAGAGGGCTCCCCTCTCAGAAGCCCAGAGCGATGTGACGCTTGATGTTAAGCTTGGTCGGGCATGCCGAACCCAGGGTTGTGTCGATAGCTGTGTACGATGACCCTAGGTGATCGCGCGGCAAGATCGTGTCGTAGCCATATGAATTCCGGAGAGTCTTGTGACGGCACTCGGTAGGTATGCTGTATCCTTGGGATGCTGGAGAGGTGGTCCAGGATTGGGGTTGCTTCATAGCAACAAGCCAAACCAATGGATCAGTTGCGAGAAAAGAGAGCCATCTTTGCTTGAAGGTATGCCTGGACAGCAGCATCATTTGCTTGCTGCGATCTGCCAGAGCTGACAGTGTGGGCAGGAAGAGATTGTGTCCAGGCTTGGATGGCAGATGGGTTGTATCCACCCTGAGGATGGGCTGGCATTGCATGAGTGGTTGGTGGCGAGGAGCTCATGTTCTGTCGAGAAACGCTGTTGGAAGACTTGGTGAACGACGACATATTGATGTAGTAGAGATATATGAAGCAACAGGAGGATCTACACGCTGGGGTGTCCGGCTATATAATATAGTTTTGATGACCGGGTAAGATGAGGATAAGATAGCTGAACAAACTTCTGACAATTTGGAGATGAAAGGAGAGTATGCCTTGATACTGACAGGTCTCAATGGCCGGACAGCCTCGTGTATTTGTGTATGCTCCGTTAACTTGACTGACGTAGGTTTCGGAAGCCAAACAGTCTGATTGTTGAACAACCTCGATGTGCGGCGCACGTCCCGAATGACATGCCTAAACCTGCCACGACATGGTAACCAGCAGGAGTAACCGCGTTCGTATTGCAAATATCATGCTTCATGCAACCATCGACTCACGATGAGAGCCTGGCTGGTTGGCGGTCAGGTTGTATGAGTCGAGAGAAGGAAGCAAGAAACGGCCGTTGTGCTCGCGTGTTTCGAGGGTAAGCTTCTGGGGCCGCCGTTCGGCAACGCCTAACCAGGCCCATCTGACAAATATTGTGCATGAACAAGCAAAGGAATTGTAAGCGTCGTGTTATCTCTGACATGGAATCTCTCATTCATGCTGCAACCGAGACGCTCTTGCTAGAAGCGAGGTGAGATAGCGGCCTGAAAGACTTGACGCAATCTAGCTGGTTTCAGGCTTGTGTGCACGATCTGGATTAGACGTCGAGAAGCACTCGGGATCACGGTCTAAACACCACGCGATGATGGCAGTACTCTTTCGTATTGGAGATTGATACTGTCTCGCGTGTAACTGCAACCTATCTCGTGTTTGGCGTGATATCTGCCTGGCACATGCGATTAGCTTGACAAATACACTGCTTGAAAGCACAACATTTTTCTCGCAAAGGATGGATCATGCAGATCCCTTCCATCATCGCGAATTCATCCGCTTTCAAGCTCTTGGCTTTTGGCTTTTGGCTTTTTGGTAAAGCCGTTTGCTTGCAGCTATTCATGGTGATGCCGAAGGAACAAAAAGAAGGATCGCAAATCCGGCAATGGGCCGTCTGTTGGAAAGAGTTCAATCTTCAAGGTCATGGATTCCAAATCCCTGAACGCGCCATCTTGGCAGCTCGAGTCTAAACTTGCCGCTTTTCTGAGAACGCCTTCCACCATCCCATGTGTTTCTCTCGGCTTTGTGTTATGGCGCACGTTCATCTCTTTGGAATGGGGTCCAGATTCCACAAGATATGCTTATTTCGCATGGTCCCACGGGACACAAATTTGATAAAAACTCCATGTTGTGGTCTTCCTCAAGGAGTTGTACAAATTCCATTGAAGTCGAGAGAAGCTTTGCTGCCTGTGTCGATTGTAGAAAGAATCAGCCAATCAGCAGACGCCTTGCAAAGCACTTCCAAATACTTTTCTTATAGGGCTGCAGGTCAATATCCAGATACGAAGCCGTTGTCAGAGTCAATGACCGACATATCCCACTGCGTTTCTCGGCGCATCATGAGCTGTTCCATGGACGTGTCAATGACATGTGGAATATATTATTTTCCCTGCATGCTGACGACGATCAAATACCTCATCCCGCAGTTGCCTTTCGTTGTTCGTCTCCGCCTTCTCTTACCGCAAGATGGCCAGGTCTGAAGCCGAAAGCCTTCTTCGGTTCACAGCCGACCGACGGCAAGTAAGCATTTCGTACATCGTACACCGTGTAGCCTACATGAGAAAAAAGTCATGCATGGTTGTTTGTCAGGCTGGGCGACACTCTCACCGCCAGAGGTGGATATCCATCAAGCCACCATCGACATGGTATGCGCTACTCTAGGACGTTGCGACGCTTGTGCGAAGATGACTCCACGAGCTCCTTGCTGAATGTGGGTCGGTTGAGGAGCCGACCGCTATACAACTGGTAAATGAGCCCTAACACGCATGTCGATCGGGTGCTCTCGGACATCGCAGTAAGCTTTGTTGAAATAGAGTGTCGCAGAATGCTGCCTGTTAGAGATAGAAAGCGCCATCTCAGAGTAGACTACTCCACCTTGGCAATAACGATCGTGTGGTATATTGAAGAAAGAACTGCTGATACTCTTATTTCTGATGTAGGATTAAGCTAAGGGCTGCAAGCATGATTATCCAGAGCGCTGTGCATCTAATTCCCAGAGCCATGGGTGACCTCTGATTACTAAGAAAAAAAAAACGAAACCAGAAGACCAAAAAGCAACGAAGCAACAAACCAAGACCATGCTGCTGATGACAATTAAAAAACCCTCCAATCCTTACGGTCCAAGCATAACGGTGAGAATAACAGCTGTTCCTTCCACCCAAGAACCTCCTGCATGCCAAAATCCAATAGTAACCAAAGGTTAGCGTCGTATCCACTTCTCTTCAGGAGTCGAATATGGCACCAAACACCGGAATGCCACGCGATTCAAGGCCGCCAACAACCAGTCTGGTGACATTGGCGTTCGAAATGATGACAATTGCTTCTGACTGAGACTCAACATATCTGGCGTGGGCCAATCTGAGGATATCACCCCTGCCAGCTTTGGATGTATCGACGATGCATGCACCGGAGTCTGCTGTGTAGACCGAATTGATGATAGTGTCGCCGAAGGATGCTCTAGGGTTGGAGCCCATCCAGAGCACATGCATCGGATGTTCGGGGCAACTCTCCAAGAGTGAGAGACATGGGCCAATGCCAGTGCCGGTTGCAACGACAAGAACCTTCTTGAACATGAGAGCGACGCGCATGACGCCGTAGATAGGTGCGCCCTTGACCCAGATGCGAGTGGGAGGATTGTCGATGAAGTTGGATGTCCAGTCTCCAGCTCTTGACATGAGCACTCTGAAGCCCTGTTCGTCGCCAACTCTGGAGATCGTAGCAAATGAATGTGTTTCCTTGAAGGGCGAATCAGTGATTCGAATGCCTTGGCAAGTGTCCATGCGCTTATAGTCAAAGTATAGAAGAGCGGCTTGGGGTGAGAGGATCTGAACATGGACATGACGTTCTCTGAGGCGACTCCAGGGATATATGATGGCCAAAGTGATGACGGTCAAGCACCTAATAAGTGAGTCATATTAGCAAGCTTCTTGACAGTAGGCTCCCAGCATAGTCATTGTCCAATATTTGCATCCATCACAATGCGAAGTGGCGATTAGAACAGAATAGAGTTCCACTGAGAGTCTCTCTTGAGGAGGCTCTCAATGGAGAAGGGCAGTGAGACGGACAGCATAATGCATTACAGCAGCTGTGGATGATGATAGACATTGACTGATGGGATGGGTCAAATCTGATACGTACCAAAACAAGGGGCTTTCAGCCAGGAGAAGACCAGTGGACTCGTCAAAGGGGCGATCCGAAGTGACGACGGAGGTACTTAGCTGTGCCCACAGGAGGCCAATGCAAGTCCAACCCGCATAGCGGTGAACAGCCTCGAAGGCGTTGTGGTGGGCGACACGGAAAGCAGGGAAGGCAGACAAGCTGACGGCGAGGAGAAGTATGCTGATTAACACGGCGAAGGCGAAAGCAGATCTCTTGTTCGGGTCACCAAGGTCCTCGCCCAGGAGAACGGCAAAGGCCAGGTACCAGAGCATTCCAGCTGCGGCACATCCAGAGTGAAAGCCACCGTAGGAGTAGACTTTGGCCCCTGCCCTGCGGATCGAAAGGGGTGCCGACGGCTTCAGAGCACACACGGCGCGGTACATGGCATTGACGACATGCTCGTTGCGGACAAGGACGGCAATGCAGAGGTTGATAGAAGCGCCTGTGGCGGCGTCGGAGCTGGTGATGCTAGTGAAAGGGGCGGCCAGGACGAGGGCAACGAGGTTGGCAAGGATGGTGAAGGCAAAAATCATTCTGTAAAGGGAAAAGAAATCCCAGAAACGCCTGGTGGTCTCGGTGCCCAGCTGTGGAGGGAGGTCCTGGGCGCAAGCAAGCCACTCGAGCTCGCCCTTGTCAGTGACGATGGGCTCTTGGATCTTCTCACAGACCTGCTCTTGCTCTTCAGGGATGGGAGAAGGGACGAAAGGAGACTCAAAGAGAGAGAGCAGCTGCTGCTTCTCGTCCAGACCGAAGTCGGAGAAGTGCTTGGTCTGGAGGCGCAGGGAGCGAGCAACGCGTTTCTCTTCATGAGAGGGACCAATGGAGCCGTAGTTAGTTCCAGGCTCAGAGTTGGCGCGTGGACGGATGTTATCAATCTTAATGGCCACGGTAGCGGCCGGGGGTCCTGAGAAGCGGCGGGCGGACATCTTGGGGTCATATTGTTAGGCAGACGTAGGTGAGCGTACGGTAACCAAAGCCATTGACTTACGGTTCCAAGAAATAATTAGGTAAAGTAGAACTCTACAGATGCCTCTCTACGGCAGAGCTGTCTCTCTTAGGTATGCGTATCCAATGAGAGGTGAAAGATAATGCGGGCAAACCAGGCGCAGCTGAATATAGAGGCGCAACAGGCGAAATACTGACAGGGTAGAAGAATGCGCGAACAACGAACAAGAGAGACTTAGGTTGGCATAGGTCGCATGTCGTAGGTATGAGGGTGGAATGGACGGGCGAGATGTGAATTTTCCGAGTCTTCCTCCGCTTTGACCACTGCCGCTAGCCAACTGCTTAATGGGATAGCCACGCGTATCAATCCGCAGAGCTGATAGACTAAGCTCCGATAAGATAATCCGAGGGAAGGTGCGACTTGGTCCAGATGACTTTGATGCCATGCAGTTGCCGATTTGGGATTTCCAGGACTTCCTGATGGTAAGTATATCCTCACCTTGGTATATCGACAACGATCTCGCTGTTATACGTCCTCAACTCTTGTCGGAATACAGGCTTTGATCGTTTGTTACTGCACTCAACTGCATTCCATCTGCAGCAAACGCTGGAGAAGCTTGCATGCATGGCTGATTGTTCTGTCCCTACCTTGACATTTTGACAGGATTTCTAGACTGACCGTCATTCAGATTATTGCTGTGGTTTGGTCCTTCTATGGTGCTCTCCGGATGTGTCGACAGTTGCTGTGTAATTCGAACGCCTGACAACTGTACTTCCCACAAGGGCATGACTTCTGATTATGTAGTCGACCGATATCTTACAGCATGCTTGGTCCAGACCTACGTTACCACATACAGAGAGTCAGACAGTTGGCTGGCGATATTAACCCGTCGTGACGCGTTGGCAAGCATAGTAATCCATGAGAAGGTCGAAGGTCAACAACTATTGCAAGCTTCACATGGGAGGCGTCTGAGATAGGGTTAAACGCCGGTACACACGAGGCGCCTATTGGTCGACGAGGGCGCGTTCTGTGGGGAAACTTCGGTATAGAGCTCAGCGAGACATCGCCAGCGTTGCTGCTTGTCCATTCTGTGCCTGCATCAAACCACACAACACAATCAACTCAAACTTCAATTCATCGGTCTAAGTATATGTATACTGGTTGTCTGTATTTTCAACAACATGTTGCTTCCAAACTCCTTGCGCTTCATTCAGGCGCCCATCGAAATGCAAGAAGCATTGTTGAGATCTTACACCTCCGCTGAGAGCCCAATATTTCGTCAAGAATCCATTCGTCTCACCGGACATGCTGTGGAATCCGTACTGTATTCCGCCCCTCGATGGCACCGTCAATGATGAAGATTATGTCGGGAGATGTCCAAATTGACATTGCTGTTGGTTAAGTTTGAGTCGTTTGCTTGCCCGTACCATGGCTCGGCATGCGATGCTGCGGCTCAACTTCAACTCTGGCGGTTTTTTCTCTTTCAAAAAACATCGCCATCGAGTACCAAATGTAAGTCTTTTCTTTGTTTCAATTTCGCTTTGCACCGCATCAGCCACCAGGTCAATCACACCCTATCCTATATTCCTCCTCTCCTACTGCTTTTCAGACTATACCACGACATGACGCACGCGGATCATCCAATGCGCATCACCTATGCGCTGGGCGTCATCTTCTATCTAGCTTTCCAGCTCTCTCTCTCTCTCCTATCTCCACCTCCCTGTTCTCCGCAAGACCTCTGCTAGACCTGCTACGTTCCCATACACCCGCCTGGCTTACCCCTTTTCCTCCAATGTCTCACACTACCCCCCATGCCCACGTCTGTTAGATGATTGCACGAACATAGCTAACTCAAGCCCCAGTGATGTGAAAGATGGCACTAGGCTCGCAAGCTCTTTGTCCTTGTTACAAGGACCTGCCTCGCTTCGTCCTGGACACTGGGACATACGATGAGGACAAACCAATCCTCATCGATGCCGCCGCCCCTGAGAGGGCCATCACCAAGGCACAGGCCAAGGTGATGGTGGAAAGGACGGCGCAAGGTCTGCAAGCAGTGGGCCTCAAGCGCGGAGACACGGTCTGTGTCGTTCATCTGAACGACGTACGTCAACATGGAACCATTGTCGAGGACCCCTACTGACAGACGTGTGTTAGATCATGTACCCGGTCGTTTTCCTGGCCATCATCATGGCAGGGGGTGTGTTTTCGGGGGCTAACCCCATGTACAAGGCAGGCGAGCTCCGCCACCACTTCGAGGTCTCCGAGACCAAGTTCGTCCTCTCCGATCCCGCCTCTCTCGCTGCGGTCTCCGAGGCCTCTGAAGGTCTTTTCGATGCCGACAACATCATCGTCTGGGGCGACGAAGTGGCCGCGTCCTCGGTGGGTGCCCGGTACTCGCTCACCGATCTCATGGCAGGCCTTGCTGGCGTACCGGTCGTCGACCCGGTCTGCTTTGACGATGAGACCCGGGCTGCAGACACCGTCGCCGTTCTCATGTCAACGAGTGGCACCACCGGCTTGCCCAAGATGGCTGCCCGATCACACCTGAGTCTGGTCACCGAAAACTTGGCCTTGCAAGACGGTGTCGCGAAGAACTACGAGGTTGCCCGTTTGCTCTTCACCCCTTTCTTTCACGGATTCACCGCCCCGCTTGCTCTGCTCGACGCTCTCGTTCATGGCCGAACCACCTATGTCATGCCTCGATTCAATGTCGAGAACTGCCTTGAGTACGTCGAGCGTTACAACATCACAGAGATTGCAGCACCCCCTCCCGTTCTCCTGGCATTCAGACGGGTACCCGAGGTCGAACGCACCGCACTTCGCTCGATTCGTCTGATCTGGAGTGGTGGCGCCCCCATGTCGGCCAGCATGCAGAATGAAGCTGTTCGCATGTTCTACCCGTATGCACGTATCGTTCAAGTGTACGGTATGACAGAGGCAGGCTGGATCACCACATTCAGGTTCCCAGAACTCGACGAGACGGGTTCTGTGGGCCGTCTATTGCCATCCTATGAAGCCATGTAAGCTTCAATCCCCCTCCCAAAAGTCACTTCACCACTAACAATCTCACCAGGATCACCGACTCGGAAGGCAAAGACATCACAGCAACCCAAAAACCAGGCATGCTCTTCGTCAGAGGCCCAATAAACATGCTCACCTACCACAACAACCCCTCCGAAACCTTCAACGCTTTACGCAACAACTGGCTCCGCACAGGCGACGTCGCTCACTTCTCCCACGACCACAAACTCTACATCACCGACCGCCAAAAAGACATTATCAAATACCGCGGCTGGCAAATCTCACCCACAGAACTAGAAGCTTGTCTGCTTTCCCACGAACTTGTCGCTGATGCAGGTGTATTTGGCTGGTACGTTTCAGATGTGGACAATGAAATCCCTATCGCGCATGTGGTGCTCAAGAATGGTGTTCCTCTGTATCACGAGCAATTCAGCGTTATGGGGGTGTTGATCGATTACTGCAAGGACAAGCTTGCAAAGTACAAGACTGTGGCGCTGGAAATGAGGTTCAAGGAAGCTATTCCCAAGAATCCTGCTGGCAAGATTTTGAGGAACGGAATGAGGCATGAAGAATTGCTCTGGAGAGACGTCAGAGAGTGGATGCTCAAATGCAGGGACTGGAACGCAGGTCCGCCTGAGGAAGCCGAGATCGTCTGGGAAGAAGATGAGGAAGGCGTGTGGCAAGATGGAAATGTTGACGAAGGTCCATACGTCAACGAAGAGAGCGAAGAGGAAAAGGCCGAGAATGAGATTCTGGCGAGAGGCCTCGACATACTGGGCCTATGAGGACGATCTGCTGGGTCGACTGTTTCGTTACTGGTTTTCTGTTTTACCGCGAGATACCCCTTTACTACATTAATGGTCAAGAACATGATTAACGATATCTGAATGATTGTCTCGGTTGATTGCAGCAAGGGTATAGAAATATTAGAAGTAGCAATCAGGCATAATCATCATCATAGAAGCAACAACACACGCTTCTTCTCTCAGCGCCAGAACCATCCGGCACCATCCTTGTTATCATGCAACTCGTGTCCGCCCTCTCCGCTTTCCGACTTATTCTCGGGGTGTCCGGTCGATTCCTCTTCCCTATTCTCTTCAGTGCCGTCAGAGAAACGTTTCTTCAGAACACGCTTCATGTACACTGATCCATCGGGCATAGTGCGCGTTTCAGTGGTGGTCATGACCGAGATGACACTAGGCTTCTGTATCTCCTCGTTGGGGGGCTGAGTCGTCGATGGGGAAATGGTGGGAGTAGATGCTGACTTCGAAGCCTCTGCTTCTTCCTTTCCGTAGTCGTCCTTCCACAAGTTCTCATACATATCCAACTCTGTGTCGGGCTTCAAGTTGCTTCTGACGACCAAGTCTTCTGCATCAGGCGAAGCCACTATTCTCGCCAGCTGAGTGAAGTCCTCGTACACGGAACGGCCGTATGGTGTCCAGAAGTTACTGACTCCAGACACGATCTTGCCGAAGACGCGATCGAGCTTCTTGGTTTCGAGAGGGGTGATGTTGTACAGACTGGGCAGTTGAGGTGGCAAGATGCCTCTGCACTGCAAACCGAGCATCCAGTCGATTCCTGGCTGAGCCCAATGGTTGTACAAGGTTTGGTTATCGGGATCGGAGGCGGCAATCGAGTCTTCGGCTTTCCATGCTTCATGAGCAACTTGCGGCTTGTCAAGGTGGGCACAGAGTAGATCCTCGAAGGCAGCACGCCATTTGCCGCCGTGTTGATGAGCCTCAGAGTGTTGTTCGAGCTGGATGGGCGAGTACGAGCTGTGTCTGAACCAGTCGATGCCCAGCCAAGTCGTGTTACTGGTTGTGGTACGGATGGGAAACTTGCTGTGAACAGGCATCATGCCTTGACCATGATCTTGGTACAGACTAAGGATCTTTTTGGGATCCACTCCGAGACTGGCATTGCGAGCTTGAAGAAGCAGTACACGTGCTGCTTGACGGGCTTCTTCACTGATGGGACCACCGAGGTAAGATCTTCTTTCTGGAGCACCTAAGAGAGAAGCGAAGAGTGGTGGAAAGTCTTCTTCTAGACGCTTGCGTAACTCTCGCATTTCGTCTGACCATCTCTGTTCTTCGGCACCGAGAGAGGCAGAACTGAAGCCTGGAAGGGAGTTGATTCCTTCGACCAGAGCATTGATTTGTTCATCAGCAAAGCGGCGGAAGTCAGCAAAGGGGTCATCATCACGTCGAGCTTTGTCTGATTCGGATGAGGAGGGCCACCAGGGAGCCATGGCTGAAAACAGTACTGTAGTGCTTTGCCCCGGAAGTGGAGGATGAAGGAAGCTGAGAAAAGTAGGATTGTTTGTTCTGTAGAGGTCTAGGTTACATGTCACGAATGAGAAGTGGCGAAAAGACCAGCTTAACAAAGTGTTCTGGAAACAAAAAGAGAAGGAAGCACGAGCAGCTCCTGCCTGCTCCAAGTTTTTGAGTTTGGCACGAGCGGGGTAGCGCCGGAATGGTATAGAGACATCACACATTGTGCAACTCGTAATCGAGCACCTGAATCCTTTCAAGCAGCAACTAGGAGGCTCGTTAGCTAGAGACAGCAGTTCAATTCAAGCACGGACCGTCTGCTAGCTACGCTGTGCCACCCACCTTTATCAAGCCATTGTCCTACGCAAGGCTAGGTCCCCAAACTGAAGATGAGAACTCGCGTGTGCAGTTGGTCGCATGGAGTAGATCTTAAGAAAAGGAATCAAGTGATAATAATAAGGCTGTTGTGTGTGATTCAGGGTGCTACGGCTACTAATCTAAAGGAGCGAGTGTGCTACCAGGCAACGTTAATAAGAATACCGAATGTGTCCAGCGAAAAGGGGGAAAGCAAGAAAAGAATCCGAAAGTCCAAAACGTGAAAATTACGCCCATACAAGTCAAATCTCTTTCCATGCCATGTGCCGTGTTCGAAAATGAAAGTCTGCGCCAGATGCCATCGTAATCATACCCGCTGTAATAAGAATGCTCGAAATTCCAAAACTCGAAAGGTACGCCATGTCGCTTGTGAACCCACATCGTCGTGTCTGACTCTTCGCCGCCTGGGACGAAGATGATCATCACTCGTCCTCATCATCATCGGCGCTTCTCTTGCGCTTTCCGCCACAAGACAAAGCAGGACTGGCAGACTCGTCTTCGAAGATGAAGATATCATCCTTGAGATCTGCCATACATGTCTTCTTGGGTGGAGAGATGATGATGGGTGGGTTGCACTCGAGGTCTTCCTTCTCGATGGGTGCCTCGAGAGTGCATGCCTCGGGTAGTTCATTGACTACAACGATCGAGTCCTTTGTCAAGCCTTCGGGAATGAACTCGGTGGTGTCGAGCGAACCGAGGGGGGCGCGTGCAGCCTCATCGGTCTCCATGTCAGCTGCTGATTTGAGCGAACGGCGAGATGATCGAGGAGAGGAAGATGAAGATGCGACAGGGTCGTAGTCAGCAGGAGCAACGTTCTCCTTGCCTCGATCCTCATTGGCCTTTGCGATTGACTCATCATCGGAAGAGAGATCCAAAGTCAAAGTGGAGTGCTCCATGAGGTTCTCGGCTTCCTCCTCGGCAGTGTCTTCGTGAATGGCAAAAAACCATGAGCTGGGCATTGACTCCTCGATAGAGGACACAGGCTTCGGCAAGGGTGCAACGGTAGGAGCGGGAGTCTTCAGCGAGGCGGTAAGAGCAGCATCGATGCTGAAAGGCAGTCCGGTACGGGCAGATGCTCGAGAAAGTGTGGAGGCATCAATGCGAGTGATGGGAGTATGAGCGCTGAGTCTGCGACGGTCGCGTTTTGACTTGGGAGATCTTCCGGCAGGAGCAGTGAGTGGTGTTCTTGTGGAAGACTTTGTCACACCAGAGTACTTCATCGGAGTGGACAGACGCGAAGGGACAATTGCTGGCGGGGGCATAGAAGTTGTAGGTGTCGTCTTGATAGGATTGAAGGTGAAGTTGAACGAGGACGGCAGAGTGCTTAGACCTTTGGGCTTGAGTGAGGTCGAGGACGAGTCCAACTTGGTGCGCTTCATAGGAGACAGGAACATGTTTGGGTTCACATTCTCGGCGTCGTCGTTCTGTGAGTCGAAGTCGTCAAAGGAAGGAGTGACGCGACGTTTCGCAGAAGGCTTCAGGCTGGGTGATGAGGTCGGAACAAGCATCTTTGCCTTGCCAGAGAGCGGACTGGGAGTTTTGATTATGCCTTCATTCACGCTAATGTCAGCCATGCATACATCAAACACACCATCAAGTGCCATATTGAAGCCTGAACTCACCATTTTGACGGTTCTTGATACCAGATAGATGAGCCAGACGAGGGCTGTCGAGCACGCCGAAAGGCTGTCTAGGCATCGATACAGTTGCCATGATCGCTTGCGATGGCTATCACGCCGATCAGGTAGTCGAGCCCGAGTGTTTACGATTTGTTTACTTGGCGGTCACAGTTTTCGTGTCAACGACGATGAGGATAATGATACTGGGAATGACGAGGTTGTCTGCCAACACGTAGAAAGAGTGTAAGCGCCTTGGGTGAGAGAGCGAATGGAGAGGATAGTGGCAGCGGTAGACGAGGGGGACCTGGATGTCCTGTACTCGTCTCAGGTCGCGTTCGCTCCTTCCTCGCGCGTCGTTCGTGTTGGTCTACTCCTCCCGGAATTGGATCTCCCCTCTTTCTCGGCACCTCATCCAGCACTGTGATTGGCCTTTGGCTGCTCCGTGCATAAATTGCGGTAAGCTTCGTGCATAGCGCGACTGTGTCTGTGCCACCCAACGTTTCCCCAGTAGCGTTTGTCCTACCAACACCAACCTCCAACTGGTAAGGTCAGAGATTGAGACAGGTTATCTCATGAGAGAATGACGCCGTGATGCTGCAATAGATGCGAGGCTCCGCTGCAGTTACCACGAGAATAACATTGCTCTACTTTATCACAGCCCAAGAGTGCCTCTCCTGCCACCTACGATGGAACTTCCGGAGTACTTCGATGAATCAAAGGCGTCCGATAACCCAACGGCCTTGCGGCTTTCATAACTTGATTGTTCCCGCCACGACCAAGATCTTGTTCGATTCAGATTCTAGTGCCGATCTGGCTTGAATAGGCTCAATCTTTCTTGAGATGGGAAGCTGAAACATACCAATATCGCTGTTGGCGCGTAAGAATTGTCCTACTGACTACAAACGGATACCCATGTATTGAGCGGTTCCCCCAACAACCAATTCTGATATCTTGGGCTGTCTGAACTCCAGGTACAAGCACAGGTTCTATGAGCCACTTAGCAAGGCAACATATGGGATGCAAACACACTGATAGTATGATCAGCGCGTCTAAGTGTAAAGACTTGGGATCACCAGCTGCGCAAGATAAGTCCCGACGTCTATGCAGAGCCAATGATCACCTGAAGCAGCATATCCATCAAGCAGAATCTTGACTTTTAATATAGCACTATAAATACTAGGACCATGGCGCTGCAGTTCTGACACATCGACTTCAACTTTCCATTAGGATGATATGAGAGAAACCAGAGCTCACAAAGGACTCGGACGATAGACTGCTCGATCTTTCTTGCCCGGCTCCGCTGCACACGCTCGGGTACGAGCACCTAACGAACGCACTCGGGTTACGACACTGCAATATGCAGACTGAGCTACTGGACGCACTGGGGTCGTGTTGAGACCACGGAATAGAAACACGAGGGTCGCTAATACATAGCACGGACGGCGGGACATGGGCTTGTTTGCTCTTGTGCCGGCGACCGCAGCTTGTGGTCAGGCGTACCAGAGCCTATAGACAGCTTGACTCCGTGAATTGATGTCCACCACTCAAACCTCGGAATCCAAGCACCAGGGTCATTATTGCATACTACGAACGACAGAACATGGACTTGCTTGCCCTTACGATGGCGCCCGAGGCTCGTGGTCAGACCCGGGCTTCACTCCTGGAGCCTACAAACAGCTCTACCAGGTGGACCGAAAATATGAAACGTGAAACAAAGCACGAGAACAAACACCTGACAACGCGAAAGACGAAGCCTAATGAGTACTTTGCCTACCAGCCAACGCTGGGTCCTATGAGCTCGGAATCAAAGCACGAGGACGAACATTGTGGACTCCGATAATTCGTGCGTGGCATCATGAGGTCTGGCCTGTGCAGACAAGCCAGATATGTGTTCAAAGGACTGACGAGGCGAGAGCTCCTACTCTCACGACCACACCCATGCGAGAATGAAGCCATCAAAATGCATGAATCATTCCAGATCAAAGGTCAATCCATAGAAAGCCGATGATATTACGACTCTCAGTGGATGCTTCCCATTTATCAAAGGAACTGTGCATTCTTATAGCTGCATGTGTAACATACTTTTTGCACATGGAGAGGACCTGGGACTCTGCTCGATGATCAACTGAGGCTTACACTTGCAAGGCGCGGATATACAAAACGCTTTCGACGAACAGCATGTAGTTGGCCAGAGGCAAGATTGATAGTTTTTCAAGTTTTGAATTGACAGCAAGCCCAATAAAAAGCCCTTGCAGGAGGGTATATAACCGTACATCCTCATCTATGTGAGATGAAGGGTATCATTAGAAAACAGAAAAGAAGAACAAGCAAAATGTGTAAACACCAAAAACAAAAATGTACAAGATATACAAAGATTGTTTTCGTCTGGCTTCAGATGACCGCGGGAAACATTATGATCATCGTATCACCAACCGCACCATGTGAGGCGCTTAGAGGATGAGGGCAGCCATGCCGAGGGCGGCAGCGGCGGCACCGGCAACGTTCATGGCGGAAGCGGCGCCGGTGAAGTGGGCGGGCTTGGTGGAGGTAGCACCAACACCGGTGCCAGAGGCCATACCCTGGGTCTTGGTGGCAATGGTGCCGTTGTTGTAAGGAGCAGCGGGAGCAGTGACAACAGGGGCAGCAGGGGCGGAAGGAGCAGAAGCAGTGCTCTTGAGAGAGGTGATGGTGCACGAGCAGTCCTCAATGGTCTGGTGTCATTGATCAGTATTCATGTTCAAGATCAATCCAGGCTTCAAGTAACTTACGAGGGTGGTGGCAGCAGTCACGGTGATGGTGTGGGAGCCAGCGGTGACAACGGTAGCGGCAGGGCAGAAAGTGGTCAGGCTAAAGATAACAGTCAGTAACAATGTACTTTGAGATGAGTATAGCCTTGAGGCTTTGGGAAGGACTTACTGGGTGACAACCTCGGTGACGTAGACGGGGGTAGCAGCGGCGGTGCTGTTAAGAGCCACAGCAGAGGCAGAGGCGGCGAAAGCAGCGATGGCGGCAATGGTGAACTGCATTTTGATGGTGATTGGTTGGTGGTGGTGGTTTGGGAAAAAGGCGAAGGATTATATTATTGGGTTGATTGCTGAAGCGAGTGTGAGACCGAAGTCGAAGTTGGATTGATTGATTAGTGAGTGGACGAAGAGAGGAAAGCATTTACATGGCAATAGGTCGAGTCCTTATATACCAAAGTTGCCATGGTCTAATATTTGCTCGCATTGACACTTGGCGTAAGCCTCACCCTCAGCCGGCTCGTCCGCTAATTGCTAGTGCACACGCCCAGATCCCATCACAATGTGTAGAAGAGGCCCCGGGATTGGATAGTCAGAGTCGGTCTCACCTTTATGCTCCCAAATTTGCCCGGCCGTTGCTGTCATTGACCTTACCCTGAGCAGTTCCCGCAACGACTTCTCAACCGTAGCAACTTCCGGCAGTATCGCTATCGCAACTGCACTTTTTTCTGAAGTATCATGTCTTCACAGCAACGAACAGAAGACCGAAATAATTGTCGTCCAGGGCCAGGTGTGGAGGTCAGGGCCAGGCTACCCCGTATTGAAGATTCAGGTGGCGACAGCCATGCGCCAGTGCAATTTCCCATATTCCTAATGCGAGCCGTCGACAGTCGCATCCTTCCAGCCAGTGGCTGAGTCTTTTGACGAATGCTGAGGAACATGTCTAGCGCAGTTGTCAGTGAACTATTGACTCTAAAAATTGCCACTTGGGCGTGCCTGGCTGACATCCCCGCTTGCGCTCTGCACTTTCGGACTATTTTGGTGATTTCTGGTGGTTAAACTTCGACGTTGAGCGCCACCCTTCTTCGCTTTCGATGTCTTGGTCTGCAAGGGCAGCATGGGTTCCTGCATAAGCCTGAAGTATGGTGAAATGACAGGCAACATCCCGAACTGCCTGGGCATCTACGAAGAACAAAACCATCTTAAATGTACTCCGTAGTGTGGTAGGCATCTCGAGGCAACGCGCGAAGTTGGGATGAGTGCGATTTTGAGAGCGATAAAGCATTGAAGCAGCATGCCCTAACTTGCAAATGAGACACTTTCGTCGACTCATGGCTAAGAATATCCGACAGGCTGAAGGGCTGAAAACTTAGCATCGTGTGAGACCTGTGAGGAAGCGCCAGTCAGATGGTGCAAGCGAAGCAGGTGGACTGAAAGAGCAGCTGGTTCCCCCACGGCTCTCCAGGAAGGCTGCGAGTTTACCAAAGCCTCGTCCAGTTTTTCATCGAGATGCAGCACACGTCAGCTGGCCTTGGCCTGAGGCAACAATTATTGGACGTTTGAAACCACGACTCGAAAAACTCTTGCGGCGTATCCGAAACATGTTGAAAATCTTCGCGGTCGGCGAGAGGTACTATTTGCGCGAGTTCTAGCAACTCTTCTCTCGATCTCCAGACTTGGTCAAAATCTTGCGATTGCACTCGTGATGTGTCGGCGGGTGCAATGCATGGGAGAACCCTTGTGAGTGCTGCTGTTCGAACCGAGCTCTGCACATCCCCCGCACCCGGGAAATTGATCTTGGTTGATGGCTTTCCAATGCGTGGTCTAAGCGCTCGCGGAGTTGTTTGGACAGTCTGCGGAACTTGCGACCAAGGACTCAAGGAGCCTTCTGCGTACGGGATGTCTTGAATCTTGGAGTGACTTGTTGTTGCCGCCGATCGTTGGGATTTCCTTATCGGATCAGATATAGCCCTATGACGGAACAGTCATCGAACTCGAGTGACCAAGGATAGAACTCCATTCCACCCTCCTTAACCAATGCCTCATCTCGGCTGCGGCTCACAGAGTGCAGTCGTCGCAACACGAACCGTCTATTTGTGAATCTCCGTATATCTCATTTCCTTGCACCCTTCAGCGGCCCTTTGTTCTTGTCGTTTGCAATAGTGTTCTTGATACGAAGCTGACCTCCTGATCGCCTTCTTACGCGAAGTGCGAGATGGGTGGGTGATTCGTCTGATGATTTCGATGATCGCGACGCTCAAGCAACGTTCTTTTGACTGACGACAATCACTTTCCAGAAGTCGGTCAGTCGCGCGGCACCAGGATCTTCATACTCATTCCTTTGTATCGATATCGCTTCGGGCGCACAACACGGGAATAAAGACGAACCTCGAAGGCAACGAGCTCAACGATCAAACCATGGCCAACCAAAAAGAGCTTCTCAACATGTTAGCAACGACTGTCTTTGTTTCTTTCATGCACCTACTATCGGTTGTCGTGAGACTGGCATGACTCATGAGTCAAACAAACTTCTTCTGCCATGCGTTCGATGCTCATGACCCCGATCGATCCTCCGCACATATCATCGAAGCATCGACACAACTCGAGACGGGCTGACCGCCCATCACAAAACGTCAAAACTGACTCCCGATCGAGCTCAAGAGGGATCGCAAATTTTTGAACCACGATCATTCCGATGCAGTAACACCCTCAAACCGGTAAAATTCTCTTTACACGCAAAAAGTGAAAGCGTGCATGAAACCGGATTCAAGTATTTTCCTCAGCCACACCTTGCGCCTACTGCATGAGGATAGATCGAAGGAGATCCCTGTCTGCTTTCCCATGAACCCCTTTCGAACTCCGATGCCTATTCAAGTCTCTAACCCACTAGTTAAGGTTGTTCGATACCAGCAGGGGGTTACGATCCCGGAACAATACACACCCTACCAGCCGCTTGTTGTTATATCAACTATCAGATCGCGGCTCTGTCGGAACAAAGACTATGCATGTGGGCGCGTGCGCTCGTTCATGCGCGGCAGGGAGAAGGCAGGCGATGACGGGAACATAAATAGGAGGGAATAATGTTGAACGAGTAGGAGACCTAAGCCGTTCATGCTTATGGAGACGACAAGAGTATGACGGGTGGATGACTTTTGCTAGAATCACTACTGCAGATGTCACACAGCCGCGATAATTGGTGTGTGTCACGCTCTGAAGTCAGGAAACACCGCTATGACTGGACAAGTAGCGAACGTTGTGAAACATATCTCCAATGACTTGAAAATTGTCCAAGCTTGTTCACAGGTGAGAAATATAACGAGTTTGGTATAAGAGTAAAGGGGTTTTGTTACATTAACAAGAAAATAAACTGTTTGGGGGTATATACTGTCGTGGACACAAAAAACTCAAGCGCCTGCTGTACAAAATCAAACCAAGTATGCATCATGAATATTCGTGTTCTCATCGTTCCATGGTGTAGATGACCAGGACGTATAACAGACAAAGGAGAAGGATGATGGCATGATGAAGCCACTTTACAGGCAAAGATGCGATGCGATGAGCTCTGCATCCTCGACGTGAGAACTGTGTCGTCGTCTCTTTTGCTCTTTTAGCTCATGCTCGACATCCATCAATCGCGTCGCAACCCATGATCTCATTCTGTTGTCATTCTTGACAGCATCACAGTTCAGAAGGTCGGTAAGGGTAGTCTTGATCCTTGATGAGATGTCTGCAAGCTTGGCCTCATCCATGCTCAACGGTGGTGGTGCTGATGGCTCCTCTGGAATAGGTGCGATGCTTGTCCTGTTTGGGGAAGTAGGTGGTGACAGCGAGCCTCGTCGAGAGCCCATAGAAGATGACCGAGAGTGCCTCCTCTTTCCAGATGAGGATGAAGATTTTGTTGAGAAAGAGAATTCAGGAGAAGGCGCTGTGAATGAGGAGGAAGGAGATGTGTTTGCCGAGGATGAAGTGCTGGAGCCAGGGCTGCTCGACGAGCTTGAGACGTTCGAGTCGACTGACAGTCGTCGACGAACATTGGTCTGCTGTGAGTGCAGAATCATGTATGCTTGGATGAGCTGGGTCTTGGAATTATTAGTCAGGTATTCCTTCAGAAGCGTAGCTAGTTATAACATACCTTTTCTGGGCTTGCTGAAGACATTTTTGGTTGGACTGAATTGTTGATCGGCGATGAGTTACTGATTGAAAGAAGGCCGGCTTCGATCAAGTTGATATGTGATACTGCTTTGCCAATGGTTGATGAGGTGATGGAAGGAATGCAGTTGGCCAAGTGAGCACGAAGGATTGCTTTAACAGACGGTGGGAACGTTTGAGATAAGAAAGTCGATATCAGATGAATGAAAGTTGGAAGACAAGGCTGCCAGGGCACACCAGCGGATATATGTACAGTTAGGTACCTGATGAAGCTACTATTGCATAATGTTTGCGAAGGAAATTAGCGTTGGCTATCGTGCAGCAGTATCCACACCTTCTTGACTGGAAACGCTTGTCAAGGATCTCACAAAGCGGATGGATCGTGGAATGCAGGGGAGTCAGTGGGACGCGAAGGCGCTGACGTGCCTGCTGATCGACCGCCATCACGAAAGTTGATTTCTGTGTAAACTCTGACGGAAGGTGGGTCGACTTGGCTTCGAAGAAGGTTATGAATCGTCGCGATAGGGTGCGCATCCAATAGGCGTGCCAGGAGACGACCCGGTGTGTCCACTCCCGATCGAGCGATTTCCATACATCCTTCTGATCTGTGGCTCAGTTTGAGGCTCCAAAAGAGAAGCCAAGGGTCTCTGATCATGCGAAACCATGTTTTGGGTGCTTGGATCTGTGGGGCTTGCTGGCACCCAACAGCCACACACTTGTTGGCAGCACTTGGCCGCCACGTTTGCTCTGTGGCATTTCCACGTCTATCTTTGTACTCCGTACTCAGAATCGGTACTTGGTTGGAGGCTTGCGCACGCGCTTCGTTTCACACTTCATTTCCTTTGTCGTTTCCTCCCTCCATTAGTTGAGTGTTTCCTCGACGGCGGTAGGTGATATGCTGCCGTCAGTGTGATGTCAGCGTCGTTTTTCTCGTTTCTCGTTCTGATTGAGATTCTCGTTTTCACGGAGAAGATGCGGCTCAAGATCGCGACGCATCACAGCTACATTCTCTCATATCGACTAATTGCATGTACTCCGTACTGATCGGAGCAAAGTGTCCAAACGGAATCCAACACCGTGCCGTCGCTATGCATAATAGTGGAGAGTAGGAGAGCCTTCCGCCGACATGGTGGTGTTGACATGGTCGTTCAAATCCCAGCACAAAGATACATTCTTTAGCCTGGAGCAAATTTTTGCCGACTCCCGACTACCACTACATTCCGGCGGTTCAGCCACACTCCACCTCCTGCATAAACCGTTGTGCTTATGCTCTGTACAATTTCACTGTAATCTGGAGAGTTTCATCGCTTCGACTTTGGTGAAAAAAAGAGACGAAAGCACGAGGCTTTGTCGGAAAAGCGTCCTTCGTCGGCATCGACTTGACACACCTGGGACAAGATCAGCAGCACTTTCTATCGAATGCTTATAAACATGGCTATCGACGGATAGCTTTGAAGGTCACCGAAGCTTGTAACCCTATCTTTTGCGAAAGACTCTCCTCGGCAACTTGCAGGAAGAGAGCCCAGATACTCGGTCACTTTCCTCTCCTCACTCTATCCACGCCGTTCCGATGCCCGGTATACTCTATCGATCTGCTTATAACTCCCATGAAAGGGGCACTGTGGATGCCACACACATTTCGATGTGGAGCACCGATCATCCGTTTTGCTGTGGAAGACGCAATTCACTGATGCCGAGCGCTCCCTATCTACCTGCTTGAGATCCCACACATCATCAGAAGGCATGGAGGATGTGTGCCGACTTCCCCGGATATAATTGATGCCTTTAATCCGCGATGCATACTATTCAGGATACGATTTCCGCTGGCGCAAGCATAAGACTCCTGTGCTGGCAGGCTGAGGCAGAGGAGTCACATGCTCCTGCTCCGCGCAGTATCACGCCAGGCACCCGCAGTGTCTTTGGCTCCAGTTTCCAGATAGTCGGATGCCAAGCTCGCCGATGGATGTCTTGCAAAAGCAAAGAAGAATGGCGCATGGCGGGTGTGCCCACTGCCAACTCCCCACATCTACTAGCCAAACTTATTGACTCGCACCGACAGGCGACAGCTCACTCAAGTCAACCTTAACAAGGCAAATCACAACCTCGATCGCTCAAGAGCTGGCCCGTACGTACGAAGAAGAAAATACGGTGCGTGGACCTCAAATCGGTTTGACGGCTGTCTTTAAGATGCTTGGATCAGCTCATTGTAGTCCTTTGCCGATAAGAATCGCAACAAGGAACAATCTCTCGCAGGCTCGATCACGCGATAAACGAAAGTTCCTGCGTATCTTCGAATTGGTTTCTAGCCTTTATCTGACCACAAAATGCCTCGTCCGAACTTCAGGGATGGACGACACTCCGTCGATCAGCTCTAAGGACAGAGGGCTTGAGCCAAAGCACCAAAACTCTTGATTGCACGACCAGAGCACATGACCTGTCAACAGGAAGCTACGGCATACGGCACAGTACGACCGTTCTTAGACTGCATACCAGTACTGCGGAGAGAGCTGTACCCCGCCGACCTTGATGGATGCAGTCAACCGCTTGCTAGTTTTCCTTGGGTAGCTCCAGGCTCCAGCACACGAGGGATACCTCGGGCTTGGCTGTTCCTGGCATCACCTCGACTGCATCTTCACGTTTCCACCTTGACCCCAGAACACAAGTCCTCCTCGTGTGCTTAGACTGTCACAGCTCCTCGGTGGATTGTTCTCCTATCGTAGCTGTGCTTATGGTATGAGCTATGGAAATGCAAGGTTGCTTCAGAAGCATAGCAATAGTGATCTTATCATGACGCTGTTCCCTTGATACAATACAAATTTCTATAACGAATTGCGAGTCACTATAAGTGAACATAACCGACTGTACAAAACGAAAAGGTTGAAACACTAACACACAATAGTGTCTCCAAGCTCTGGTTGTCTTGCGTTATCCTAAACCAGACATTGCAGGATATGATAATGTGATAACAAGTAGTGCCAAGACATCATGCTTGGTGTATCACCCTGTTCTGGTGGCTGTCTGGCGTGCACCGTGATCCAGAGGCACAAGTAGACCATCATACGGATAGCAATGAACTACTAGGGTATCTGCATGGTATCAATCGTGTTTTGTATATTCTCCGGTCATCCTCTGGCTCTGTTGTGGCTGTTTTGTTAGAAGAGCTCTCGCTTTGCTGAGACCGGCGTCAAACCATTACTATCACCCTCAGGACTGGATATCGATCAAATGTTGGGAACGTCCCTAACAAGGCGTACAGTACCGCGTTTCTAGTAAGAGCTAAGCCTAGGGGGTACTAGCGACGTGTATAGTCCCGTCATGGTCCCGTCATGTACGTGTTTGATCGATATCCAGTCCTGAGGGTGATACACTCTGTGTTGACGGTCCAAGTGTAATGCGATCAACAATTGTACTCTCGTTAAGAGACCGCAATATACGTTAACCTCACATTCTCCATTGCACACCTGTGATGGCATCACAGTTCAGAGTATATCGTTGGTGCTTGTGGAAGTGGTCTAGAGTCCGATATGCCCGCTTATGTAAGCGGCGGACAAGCTTTTCCATGTCATTGTTATGAAGAAAAATGATCGGTACAAAAATTGAAAGCGGTGCAATCAACACATATACCACCTTGCCTGGAGTTACATGATACGTACGAACACACTCTTTCGATCGCCTGGAGTTGTTTTCGCCGACTTCTCACTATTACCAAAATTCACTGCTGAAGCGGCGGCGTGTTTCTCTCAAAATCCTAGACCACTGCAACATAATCACGCATCATTTTCAAGACAGAGGTGCTACATGATGGATTCAAATCAAAACACCGCGAAAGCGCGGGCACAAGACGCAAGATCTCACCAAACAAAGATTTTGCCCATAGATGCCACGAAATTGGGTCGTTTCTCGGACAAAACCACAAATTCAGGAATGCCATTGGAGGACTGGGATCTAGAACTGGACACTAAGACACAAGATGGACACGACCTTCAACTAGCGGCCTCAAATCTCAAGCACTCGGATGTTCCAGTTGCATTTCCAACGGAGACGGTCTATGGTCTTGGTGCAGACGCAACTCGCAGCGCAGCAGTCAAGGGAATCTACAATGCCAAGCAGAGACCATCCGACAACCCTCTGATTGTACATATAGCATCACTGAAGCAACTGAGACGGCTATTATCTACCTCTGATACGTCATCTGACATCGACCCTATCCCGCAAATATACCATTCACTTATTCAACGCTTCTGGCCAGGCCCAATCACAATAATTCTACCAGTGCCAGAGGACTCGAAACTGGCACCTGAAGTCACGGCTGGATTACGCACATTTGGCGCAAGAATGCCACGAAATCTGCTTGCGCTGGCATTGATCAAGACTGCAGATGTACCAGTAGCAGCACCATCAGCCAATGCTTCGACCAAACCGTCGCCTACAGCAGCCGAACACGTGCGATACGATCTAGACGGCCGTATTGAGTTCATCGTGGATGGTGGCCCATGCGACGTCGGCGTGGAGAGCACAGTAGTCGATGGTCTGAACTCACCTCCTGCGGTACTTAGACCAGGTGGTATTGGAATCGATCTGATCAAAACAGTGCCTGGCTGGGAGGACACAGTAATAGGCTACCACGACGTTTCTATGAAAGGAGATGCTGCGCCAAGAGCACCGGGCATGAAGTATCGACATTATTCACCAAAAGCGCCTGTCATGTTGGTTGAATCCACCGGAGGCAAGCAACCCTCCGTTGCAGATTTGGCACGTCAACTCGGAACAAATGGCAGTCTAGGTTTGGTCAGGACGAAAACCTGGAAGGGGCTATTGGCAGGCGAAATACACGAGAGCGCCAAGGATGGGGTGGATGATGGACCAGGTTCAGTGGAGTCGAATCCGAAAAACGCAGACATCTCCGCCTCACCTCTCGAAGCAATGATTCGGGAAAGCGCTTATCAGCTCAAGCAACTGCACGCAGAAGAAGTCACCCTGGATAATGCTGGCAGGAGTTTCACCGTATGGGATATGTGCATAGGCCCGAACACGGCAAGTGTGGCGCGTGGCCTTTTTTCAGCATTGAGAGAATTGGACCGCAAGAATGTGGATGCAATCATTGTGGAAGGAATCAACGACGGAGAAGGCGACATTGCGGCGGCAGTCATGAATCGGCTGCGCAAAGCGGCCGAGGTCAAGCTCGAGCAGTTTTGAGCGGCGAGAGGCGGTGCTGGGTGCGACATCGAATTTGCAAATCTCGCATGATTCGGAATGGCCTCCGAATCGAAAACTGGAGCGAGTCGACGACTTCGCGCTAGTTTCCCGTCACGATCATCAACATAGTATTTTTCAAATCACACGATTAGCCTGTCTACCTCGTATCTGTTTCTCAGTATCTTATTGTCTGTGATCTCAGGTGTATCGCTGTCATTTGGGCTGCCATGTTCGTTCCATACAACACATGTTGACTAGATCCAAGGAACTCTCTCCGAGTAGCACTGTAGAATGTGTTTGAACCTGACAAGACCCCAAAGATGGTCGATAGCCTCAACATCTGTTCTTTATGTGGGCATCCGCATGTTACACGGCGACGAGGAGTGCACTCCCCAACCTAAATTGAGAAGAGTTAGTCTCAGGAAGAAGCCCATAGATAGTTCTAGCATGATACTAAGTAAAATGCCATGATCCAACGGTCAACCGAGCCGCAGAATTGCACTGCGCTCATCGCCGGTTGGCCATGCCCTTGTTGGGCCACCATTTTCGAGCGGCGGGTCCAGGTCCGCCGCTCTTTGAGCTTCGACAAACATCATTGCGTGGGGAACAATGAGGCCTAGTCCTAGTGTCCGGCAGAGCAGTTACCTCTTGCACACAGGATGATTATGGGTCGGAGATGGGACCGACTTCTGTACTTCTGCATGTTGTTGCCGCCAAGTTCATCTAACCCGGCCCACCTGGCCGTCATGTGCGTTCTGCTTTGTCCAATTGTTGAGAACGAGTGCCGATTTGCCAAATACACCGAATCAAGCGCATAGGCGAGAGTCGGTTCATACGCCAGTGTGCTTGCGGAGCAGATTCCAGCTGTTCTTATAGGAGTAGAGAGCATCGCCCAGGACCTGTTCCTGTTCAAGAACGGACGTTCGGACCTGTCATCGTTACATGGGCAGGGACTAGCGTGCCTGACGTCCTCATAAAGTAGTCATTGTCCTTCTGGATCCTCTCGACGAAATCTTCCCCAGCCTGTCTTGTACACAGCCGCGTTCAACTGCATTCAAGTCTCGCACCTCGACACATGTGCCGATGACAATGGCCAAACCCGTCTCTATCCTGGTCACAGGCTTCGGAGTAAGTGCAATCCCTCTGCGTCAACGATTACATTGCCATCGCCTTTTTGCAGCGTGTGAGCGACGAGACATTGGTGACATGTCCGGCACAAGAGGTTGTCGGGGTAGCCAACTTCTCCGGACGAGCTTCAGGCGTCAGGGATGGCGAGCAAACATGACTGCTACCATTGAGACCGTCGCTGATATTCATCCCACTACAGCCATTTGATGAAGCTGGACCCGGCAATCTGTCATATTCGGTCGTGACGACGTTGCCCAAATTTCTGCCGGCTACTCGGTCAAGCCAGGTCCCCGTGCGCATCGTCGCTCACCCCTACGACATACCCGTGATATACAGCGAGGTTCATACACTCGTACCGCGCCTCTACGATGCCTACAGCCGTGAGGTCGACATCTGGCTGCATCTAGGCATGCGCCCTGGCCAAAACTCGTACTCGATCGAACTAGTCGGCCACCGTGATGGCTTCGATGAGGAAAAGGACATCACAGGCCAAACGATTTCCGCAACCGAAAGCAACTCGTTCTTCCCGCTTTTCCCGTTGGCGCTCCAAGTTGCTCGATGCGCCAGAGGTCTCGCCGCAACTCGGTTCTGTACGCATCCGCAAAAGCACCGATCCAGGCCATTTCATCTGCGACTTCCTTTACTATTCCGTCCTCGCTGAACACTGGAGGAGAAAGAATGGTGTCGACGGTGGTCCGCGTCCGCCAGACTTGATGCCTGTCGCGTTTCTGAACGTCCCGACAGATAATACTGTGGAAGAACTGCGGAGAGCTAGGCATGTCACCATGTGCCTCTTGCGAGCTCTGGCTGAGAGTTGGGCTTCGAAAAGAGATGGAACAGGGAATCATAATGGCCAATCCGCGTCTTGACCAGAGCTCGCCATCTGTGGGAGACAAGAGAGCATCAAGGTGACCAACCAGATACCAGCAGGTCAATTGGTGTGCTCAGGCATTCCGTGCGAACCAATGAACACTGCAAAGTAGTCTGTGATTGTGCAAGGAGCCGAATACGAGAGGATGTTGGTGCATACCCGACTGCATCGCTCATGACTAGGGGTCATGTCATCATCCATTGAAAGGGTCGATGTCGCAGTCTGTTTTTCCAAGGCACGTCAATTTCCAAACATGAGCTCAGGAGCCGAGAAGGTCGTAAGATGCTCGGGCATGTTACCGAGAAGAAATCAGGCAGAGCGTTTGGAGAAACTGGGTGGATGGTTCTTCTGATCAGATAGACGACCGGTCGCTTCAGTTTTCGAGTATCGAATGCGCCCAGGCCTTCGCCTTGGTGTACTATTTATCCAAATTTACGGAAATGACCTGGTAAATGAATTGATAAGCAAACTACCTGCATGCAGTAACAACATTGTACAGTCTCGATACTTGGAAAGCTCTTGAACTTGATGCTCGCATGATTAGTCGTTGAGAACTATCAGCAGCGACCTTTATACTTGCCTCAAAATCACCACAAGGTCATGATAACTGGAGTGCGGGAACGTGCATCATGACAAGAACTACTGACAGGCGATCATCTAGGTCGCAGGGATGGGACAAGGGAAAGAACGACGTTGCGAGATGAGACTCGTGGTTGGCGAAAAGGAATAAACTGTCGCGGTGGCGGCCAACCCTCCGAAAAGCCAAGCACTAGAACTACCGAGACCCTCTCAAGACTGTCCGACACCAGACTGCAGCGGCACTGGCGCTCAGAGCTCAGAGCTCTACACATGCGGAGAACTTTTTCGGGGGCAAACCCTCCCTGTCGTTGCACTTAGACAGACCAGGCTGAGTCGCTATCCACTTATCCGCTTTGCCGTCCTCAACATGCAACAATGCGTGACTTTAGAAGGATGGCCATGATGACTGGTGTCCAATGAGAGTTCACCAACCTGATAGCGCTCTTCGTCAGCCCAAACCCAGAGTCCGATAGACGACAGTACTTACCTCGCTGAACCCATGTTTCGCATACAAAGACCTGGCCATGCCCGAAGACACGAGATATGCCGGTAATTCGAGCTCGTCCGTTTTACGCAGCCCCCAGATCAAGCCTGCAGTTCCAGCTCCCTTGCGCTGAGCTGCTGGCAGCGTAGAGAGCACTCTCAACGCCGCATGCGCTTTCCCAGCCAATATCTCACGCTTGTTCTTCATCGACGCAGTACGAAAATCGTTAATCATAGCATCGTTGATACCGGGGATATGGCCCTGCTCCGCACGTTTCGCCTTCGCCCTATCCTCCGTATCCAGTATTTCTTGAATGGTCACATCTTTGGTCTGATAGTACCAGCAAGCGACGGCTACAACGTCTTTGGTGTTGCTGTCGCGTATGAGGATGTAAGAGGTGGAAGGATCTGATAGACCATCGCGAGTGGTCTTGCGCATGTTTGCTTGTACAGACTCCGTGAATCCATCGGGATAGATCAGCGATATAACGCTGTCTTCAACTTGGGTCAAGGCTTCCCAGGATACTTTGATGTAGGTGTCAATCTCGTCCTCTTTCATGGGCGTTATTTCGTAAGACATGTTCGCAACTGTGACTGGGCCGAAGTGTTTACAGTTGAGGAAGGGCTGAGTGTAGTATGTCGGGTCTTATACAGCAGCAAGCATTTAGGAATGATGTGTTAAAGTCTGGCTTGCCGGTATGACTCCAAGAGCCGTTCATGCGGTGTCCCGATGCAGCAGGTGAAAGGTACAAGCACTACAAGTATTAGTCGTAACGTATCACAGCAGCTTGAGAGCTATATAAGCCGTAAAATGATCAACACTGCATGCTGTCTGTTTTTCTGGCCCGAAAGCCGTCTCCATCACCTTTTCGTCGATGACTGGAAGCAGGATCGACAGCTCCTGTCCTCTCAAAGCCTTCCTAGCGCGATCTGGGTATATGCCTTTGTTCCTGTCAGAGCCTTTTCTCTCTCTACTTTCTCCATGTCAATTCGTTCACTGAGACGATGTCTCTTGCAACGATATCTCTGTCATAGCGAGCGTATTGGCTGATGATTGTATATCCAGCTTTTGACAGTTCAAGCCTGCACCTGGACCCTGAAATGCTGACTCTTGACTCGTGAACAGTCTTGCTGCAGCGCTCGTACTGCCTCCAAAAGCAGCCAGCCTCGATACTACTCGCGTACGGTAACGAAGGAACCATCAAGCTCAGAAGCAGGCCAGCCGCTACTCTAACCCTCAAACCTTTTGGAGCAAGAAAGCAGTCATGGAGTTCGAAAGAGTTAAGAGCAGACAAGAAGTTGACATTGCCGTCTTGTCCGCAGCTTGTATGCGCCCTATCTCTTGGCAATAAAGCTGGCAGCACTTGCAACGCCTTCATGTCGATATCTTGCACGTAGCATGGATGGATGAGATACGTTATCTCGAGGATTCTATCGGGCAGTGCCGTCGCCAATGTCGATGATAGTCACACTGCACTTCTGTCGCTTATTGAGGACAAACGATTGGAAGATACACAAGCCAGCGACAGCGAGGCTTGAATTCACTTGGCATCGCAACGGGGTTTTCGCTCTATCAAACCTTGACTGAGAATGAAGATCTTATTTATCCGGGATCTTTGCACGAACATTCTTGTAGAAGTCAAGATGCCAGCGTCATTTCACAAGTCTGCAGTCACAAAGGACGTTTCCATCATGTCTTAAGCACTCTGACACGTCCCAGGAACTTGGTTTTGCTATCGCTGCCCCATCAAATATTCTCGCTAAACATGCACACTCTTTTTCGCGTTGAAGCTCTGTCCCTAAACTAAACCGATAAGAGCCGACGGAGCTCACCGCTATGACATCTAATTGGTCGTCCCATGGTCTGGGCAAAATTCTAGAAGCTGATAACGGCAGATCTCTCTTCGCGTTTCATAACGAGCTGCCAAATTCAGAGGTGCGACGGTGGGCTGGCGGGGTTCGCGAGGACGCACGCGCAAAAATAAAATATCCACGACGCCCTGCCAGTTTTGAAGTGTCGTGTGCTCAACTTCCTCTCTTCTTCCGACCTTCACACTTCCCTCTCGTCCCTTTCATTGACCCTTTCTCCCTCTGCCTTGTTGCAGTCGTTCTCCAGCCAACCAAATCCAGACCGGCTACTGACGAAGGAAAAGAATCATGGCAGAGTTCCACGACGAAGAGAAGGCCGGAAGGCTGTATCCTGACGAGAAGGATGTCAACGTTGATGTTGGCAGCGCTCAGGGTTCTACCGAGCTTGTCAATGAGGTGCCAGTCCAGAGTGGTGGTATCCTCGGCACGCTTTGTGGTTGGGAAGCTACCCTGGACCGCAAGCTGGGCATTGAGTCTCAGGCTATTCGACGCAAGTTGCCCGAGGAGAAGGTGCCTCAGAAGTGGCACAACCAGGCAGTCATGGCTCTTCTGTGGAGTGGTGGTATCATGAACCTGTCTTGCATGTCGACCGGTTTCCTCGGCCCCAGCTGGGATCTCACACTCGGCCAGAGCATCTGTATCACCATCTTTGGTACCCTCTTGGGATCCAGTGTCGCTGGTTGGTGTGCTACTCTCGGTCCCGGAACCGGTCTTCGTGCAATGTCCATCACTCGTTACAGTTTCGGCTGGTATCCCACTAAGCTCATTGCTGTCCTCAACATCATCTCTCAAGCTGGTTGGAGCGCTGTTGGCTGCATCACTGGTGGTATGTACATCGACTGATAACCAAAAGACAGATGCTGATCGTGTAGGTCTCGCTCTCACTGCTGTGTCTGATGGCAAGGTTTCGTCTGCTCTTGGATGCGTTATCATTGCTCTTGGTAGCAGTGTCATCAACTTCTGCGGTCTCAAGGCTATCCTGTACTACGAGAAGTACGCCTGGTTCGTCTTCTTCATTGTCTTCATGATAATGTACGGAATGGCTGCTCCTCACGCTGTCAACATTCCTGGTACCGAACTTCATGGCGCCAACCTTGCAGGCAATGTCCTCTCCTTGCTTTCGGTCGTCTATGGCAGTTCCTGCTCTTGGGCCACCATTGCCGCCGATTACTACGTCCATTACCCTATTAACACTTCCAAGGTTAAGGTCTTCACTCTTTGCACACTTGGTATCAGCATTCCCACCTGCATTGGTATGGTTCTCGGATGCTGCGTTGGTTCTGCCATCAAAGTCAACGAGGATTGGAGCAGCGCAAACGAGGATGGTCTCGGCTACCTGATCCAGAAGATACTCTTCCCTCAGGCTTTTGCCAAGTTCATTCTGGTCTTGCTTGTGCTCAGTGCCGTCGGCATGAACGCCCTCAATCTTTACTCTTGCGCCTTGTCGATTCAGCAATTCGCTCGTCCTTTGGCCAAGGTTCCTCGCACCTTCTGGGTCCTCGTCGTCTTTGGCGCCGTCACTGCAATCGCCGTCGCTGGTCGTGATCACTTGCTCGAGTACCTGGAGAACTTCCTCTCTCTGCTTGGCTACTGGGGTACTTCGTACTTCGTCATCGTTTTCCTCGAGCATTACTGGTTCCGTAAGGGTGACTTTGCCAACTACGATCTTGATGGCTGGAACACTCCCTCAAAACTGCCTATTGGTCTCGCCGGTCTGACTGCTTTCCTCTTCGGTGTTGTCGGTTGGTGCCTTGGTATGGTCGAGACTTGGTTCACCGGTCCCCTCGCCAAGCACATCGGTGAGAGCGGTGGTGATATCGCCAACGAGCTCACCTTTGCCTTCACCCTCCTCGCTTACATTCCCCTCCGCCATCTCGAGTACCGCTACTTCAAAAAGTAAACGGCTCGAACGATGATTGGAATAACATGAAAACACGATTCTAGGGGACGCCGTCGGACGAATAATCTGTATATACGCGATTTGCTTTTTTACTGTTTGCTTTGGTGGGAAAACAGGGGATGATTTTGGACCCGAGTTCCTTGATACCCAACTCAATCACTTTCAATAACCATCGATAAAGATGAATCCGTGATGTACGTGTCCGTCATGCATTTGTCTGTATTGGATCTCGTTAGTTCTTCGTAACTACGTTATCCGTGTTAGACTGCGTGTGGTGCGTGTGTCGTGCGTTCAGTTGGTTTTGATGTGATTTGGGGGATATCACTGCGCTCTGTTCGAACTCTGATCGCTCTCCTGCTCATCAACAGTTTCGAAGACGACCTTTGGCAGTCTTCGATATCCACGACTGGATCCGCACCACTCGCAAGATTCTACCAAAGCACCGATGACGTGGCTCCGAAAAGCGCCGGATATCTCCCTTGCAAATTCTTCACTTTTCTGGCAACCACGATCCCACGATCCATCCTGCCCTCGCAACATCCCTCGACATCGAGTATCACTGGGATGTGTCACTCAACATCATGAAGTTGCTGCACTTCCGACGCGACAGTCTACTCTTCAACAGGTCAGTGACTTCCATCTCTTCTCCCCTCACACACCACCAAATTCCTGCGAAGGATTAAAACATTTTTAACCCCGAGTCTTTTCGATGAAGATCAAAAACGCAACACTCTAATTTTTTCATGACGCACACTCATCACTCTTTTCTTCCTGATCATACATGATTTGAACACAGGCTGACCAGAATGAATAGATGCGAATGTCCGGACTCCAAGTTTTAGCAAACCTGACGTCTTGTTTATCCACATACTGTGGACCTCATGACACACGTTTACGAACTGCGGATCTCTGCGGTGTTTCGCTCTGACTGCGTTGAAACACAACACCTCTGCTCTTTCTCAAAATCCACATCTCACAACTTTCGCCAAGCCACATGTGTCAGCGCGCACGGCCTTGAATATCGGAAGCGAGAAAAACGCACATCACAAGAAGACGAATTCCTCTTCTTGTTGAACGCATCAAGCAACCATTTCTTCTGCGCATCCATCCTCTCTTTGGAGCCGGACGTGAAGACATGAGATGATGCGCTCTTGGTTTTGGCCGCGGAATTATCTACCGCATCAACACATTCACCGTAAGTCTACCATCAATCTATGTACCTCTTCACCTCTTCCCAACATCTCAAATGATGAGACAACCAGCTGGCACCAGTCCTAGAAAGACTTGTACTCTTTTTGCTGCGGAATAGCTTTGCACGGGACTAGACTCCCTACTTCTGATTTTCACCACCCCAACCTATTCATCAATCACTACAACTCAGGTTGAACACAGAGACTAACCTTTGTCTCAGATCTTTCCAAGCATCTCACCATATCGACAACACATAAGACAGCATCGCGGAGCTAGTCTTCGCCAACGAAGGCGAGCACAGGTAGGTGGGCAAGCAACGAAGCTTCCCGTATCACAAGGCTGCGGATTCAACATCTTGCGACCACAGTAAACGACAAAGGCCATTTATGTGTCAACAATACTTTCGTTGATCCAAATGTGCACAAGAAAAGTAGGTCATGCTCTTTGTTTCATTCTTTCCACACCGTATCTAGTTATAATGAACAAAACCGCCTTCACCGAAAACATATCTTGCTCCTTCTCTTGTGTGTCTTTCATCATCATCATCTCTCTTGCTTGAACATTTGATCGAAAGAGCTTGGTTACACATCTCTTCATTTGTACACACTCGACCTGTCGTCGCGTCAGCATAAGTTGTTTTGTGCAAGGGATTTCAACTGCCTCACCTTGCAGAACAAAGTATGTCGACATGAGTACTTCAATTCTTGGCCTTCTTCTGGCGCTTTGAAGGGGTATCGAGCACAGGATAATTCTTCTCATATCTGACGTCGATGCGCTCGTCGTCATCATGTTTTACGTACTCGAAGTCATCGTCATTTTCATCAACGCGGTCGTAGACTTTATCCTCAGGGACATAGTCGTAGTCGGTCATACGACGGCGCTTGCGGTTGGATGCAAGCGAGAAAGGGTTCTTGAAATCCTCCTCATCAGGCTTGGAATCAACATCGTCGGTGTTGACAAGCTTCTCCTTGCCTTTGGCACGAGCGGACTTGACTTTGGCGTTGGCAGCCTTGATAGAGGACTTTGCATTCTTGGCGAACTTTGAAGCAGCCTGTTTTCCCAAGCTCTGGGGAGTGGGGAAGGCTGCTGCGTTGTCCTTTACAGCAGAGTGAGCACGACTGGTGGTAGGGGTGACGAGACTAGCGGCAGGTGGGTCTCTGAACTTGCGAGCCAGAACATGGGTGGTGGGCTTCTTGATCTCATCATCGCTATCATCGTCGATGACGATAACGTCGGATGCAACCAGAGCAGTGCCACTTGAGTCTTCCTTTGCAGGACCAAGAGTAGAGTCTTCGCCAGCACCAGAAGCAGAGCCAGGAGTCAAAGCAGAGCTTGAAGCAAGATCGTCAACAATCCACTACTTCGGCGTCAGAAACTGTTTGAGAACAAAGAGAAAGACAAAACTGACCTTCTGCCACAGCTGCTCAACACGACGACCCAGATCCTTGCCATCGACGGGAGCGGTACACAACTCAGAAGCTATAGATTGTTAGACTCTATGCGAAAGAAGAAGAGGATTAGGAGAGTACTTACGCCATTTCTCGATCACCTTGTTAGCGAACGAAGGTGTAATGGTTACGTTATCAAGGACGGCCAGCAGGAACTTGATGTCAGTGTTGGCTGCCATCGTGCCGGGAGGTGTAAGATGAGTTGGAAAGAAGGAGAGATCTTTAGGTGTGAGAGTGTTGGTGTTTGATTATTGCGGTTGGAGATACAAAAAGTGAGATATCCATGGATATTTATCTTTCACTCACTTTGAGCTCTACCAGTTGCTCCGCTGCTACCGCCAGACTCTTCACTCTTCACTCGATCGCAGTTTAGGCGTCTACAAGTCTCCTTTCCTCCTCTCCATTCTTCCTTCTTCTTGTTATCTGTTCGTCTGTTATTACAATTATGCCTACTAAAGCAGAACTCGTCAGCGAGATCTATCTCTTACTCGCCGTTATTCATCTCCATAGTTTCGTCATGAGTCTAGAGATGGCACAGAAGATCTTTGATCGCTGGCGTACGTTTACAACATCGTCCAACACTTGATATACATACAGACACGCTAACTTGTTGTATAGCAGTTGTTATAGGCGAACGTCCAGACAGCCCTAAAGCCATTATGGATAACTTTAACACTATCTTACAACAGGTAAACCGAACTTACATTCCGAGTCAACCAAATTTTACGATCTGACTGTACTACTACAGAGGCCCGCAAGAATCGTTGCACAAGATCCCGCAGAACACGTTGCAAAGACAGAGACCCTCAAACCTGCTCACAGTCAGAAAGTCGTCGAGAAAGTCATTAAAGACAGCAGCAAGATTGAACCATCTCAAAGAGTAAAGCCCGCCGTCAAGAACAGCGACAAGATCGAAAGCATCCCCGAACCATCTCGTACCCACAAACCTGTCAAGAACAGCGTCAAAAGCTCAAACACACCTTCGCCCTTCAGTCTAGCAAGTCACTCCAGAAAGCCAGTTTCCAAAATCGCACCAAAAGCCACTTCCACTCCTCGTACCGCCAAAAAGGAACCCACCGATGAACCATCTCTAGCAACTAAACCAATCTTTGCCGTCAAAAGAGATTTCATCAACTTGGCCGACGAAATTTCCAGCAATGAGGAGGATAGGACACCCTCGAAGAAACCAAGAATGGGATAGAGAAAGCCTGTCTCTGCTTTACCTGTTTCGTTATCTTGCAGGAAGAGATTCAGATGAAGGTGAAAGTGAGTGAGCTGTCTGCGACAAGTGAGCGAGGAAGCTGGCGATGCGGTAGGATTATAGAAGGAGAAAGAGTGAGAAGGAGCGATGAGCCTATGAGCCGCCCATGATGTGCCATCAGCCCTCATGCCCTCATGCCCTCATGTAAATGAGCCCAAAAGCCTATGAGCAAATGAACCATGAGAATTATAAGCCATGAGCCACTGAACCGGACGGATATAAAGATGAACAGCAGGAGACAAAAACGCGTTCGTATATAAAAGTTGTGGTATCAAAAATGTAAACTCCAAAAAGCCGCACGCCGCAAAACTCCAATCTTCAAGCAAAAACATCAATCAAGCCTTGCTCACTCAATCAAGTCATCGTCATCATCCGCCATACTATCCATCAATGCCTGAACATCCTTATCATCAGCCATACCACTAAAATCGTAGTCCTCCATCTCTTCATCAATATCCATTCTCGTGCCTTCAGCATCCGGATCTTCGATTCGCGTAGACTCGAGCTCTCGTCTTAATTGTGCATTGACAGGATCGGATTCAGCATCAGCCTCGACCTCTGTGGCTTCTTCTTCCTCTTCTTCTCTTGCTTCTGCACCTGTCACAGATTGTGCTGTCTCATCGACGTCTGTTCTTTGCACGACAGTGGCGTCTTCGACTACTGTCTCTTCGCCGCCGTGACCACCTCTTTCTGCTGTTGCGATGTCGTGCATGAGTTTGAGTAGTGTTGTTTGCATCTTGGCGAGAGCGTTGCGACTAGTCGCATCGGAAGCAACCTTGGACTCGATCGCTTCTGCGACTAGCTCGAGGACGGTGCGGAGGAGTCCAGGATCCGGAGAAGAGACGGACAGGTGAAGCTTGCTCAACATCGAGAACAAGACTTTGCGTTCGTCCTCTGCAATCTTGGGTCAGTATATATTCAGATTTGGCATGCGGGTAAAAGGACTTACTGCTTGTTTGACTGGTCACCAGCTTCTCGAGTATCTGCTCTGCAAGCACGAAGTGGATCATGTCGCTGTCAGGAGCAGCTCCCTCTTCGACTCTAAGCTTGCCAGTCCTTGCTTCTTCGCTGCTTCCGATTACCTTTCGGGGGTCTGTCCAATCGACGAGCATGCCACCGACCACACTCAGTGTCACCATCTCGCTCTCTTCGACATCTTCATCCTCGATGAAGGCTTCTCTGAGAGCAGCAAGGCGGGCAATGACTCCTGTAGCGATGGTGGCCATTCTCTCTGCATTCGCTGCTCTTGAATGGCAGTATACGGGTAAGAAGTATGTCAGCGCTTGTCTGAGGGATGCATTGTTGCTAGTCTCTGGATCGAAGAATGCAATGACCAAGCCCTTGAGCAGGTCAGGATCGGTGATAAGCTGCGAAAGCATGAGCTTCGACAATGCTGATGCGCCAGTTGACTGGACATCCACATCTTCCGACTTCAACGACTTGGAGAAGGTCTTGAGAACAGGCTTGAGTAGTGGTGATGGCTCGGTAGCGGAAACTGTGGCAGATGTCTCGTCGGCGTCTCCTGATGATGCAACAGGGGCGAGTAATGATGGATGTGTTGTGAGGATATCTGTGATGATTTGAAGTGCGATGGTTTGTAAAGATGCGTGACCCTTGGCGAAACAATGCAAGAAGAGGGTAATGTTCTCTTGCGCAAGGTTCTGTTACAGGTTAGCGACAAGTCATCTACACGAACTGCTCTTGTGAAACCTACCTTTCCGAGTAAGCAGCAGAGGCCCAGACAAACCAGACCGCGCTCTCTTATGGGCGCTTCCTGGCTTCTGACGGCTGGAATGACGAGGTTGTTGAGCATAGTCACTAGATGGACAGTCTGCTCGAGCTCGCACTGAATGTTCTGAAGCATGCATTGTGCGATGTGCAGGCATTTCATGTTGACCATGATTTCACGGATGGCCTTTTCCTCATCGTCGTCTTCCTCTTCCTCATCATCGGTGTTCGAGCGTTTGGAGTTCTTACCTCTTTTCGCCGAATCTTCGTTGCTGACTTCACTCCTGGCGGAATGGAAACTCTCTTCTCCTGTCGAGCTCTTCGTCTTGTCGGCTTCGTCACCCATGATAGTATCATGAACTTCAGCAATGGCCTCAAGAACAATGCCACAGAAATCACTCTCGCCTTTGTCGCTTCGATCGTCTCCGCTGACTAGACGTAGTGTTTCTACAGCCAGTCTGGTCGACTCTTCCGGTAGTTCAGGCATGGTAAGAGCCTCGCGCATGAGGCCAAACATCTTTCTACGACCAACTTCGTCGCTGTAGTCAAAGCTGATGGCCATGTGAAGCATTTGCTCAACGATGAATTCGCGCTGAACGCTCTCTTCTTCCATGTCTTCATCGCCATCTCCATCCGGTCCACCAGAAGCAGCTCCACGCACGCACTCGATCAGCTTGTTGATCTGGATCTCGAGCAGGAGACCAAACTTTGTGACTTCGGGCATCTTCATCTCAAGCATATCCAATAGTCTTCCGTCTCCTTGAGCATCCTTGGCGCGGCAATAGTCGTTGAATGTGCGAGCAACAAAAACGCTCTCTGGGGAGATGTCGTCCCAAAAGGCTTCAGAGTCGAAAGAGACATATTCTCTGTAGTCAGGACGACCATCCCAGAACTCGCTCATGGCTTCGAGTGCCACACCTCCAGTGTTTCCAGAGTTTGCAACGTCGATGCGCTCGAGCAATTCGAGAAGCGCTTCGAGGCTAGGATCAGCGGCTTTTGTGACACCAGGCTTCTTCTTGCCATCTTCCGTCTCTTCTTCCGGGGCAGTGGCTGCAGGCAGCGCGGCGCAGTCCTCGATCCAACATTCTCGGAACAGACGGGCAGTGGCCTTGCGGACCGTCTCATCACGATCGCGAAGACCCCATCGGAGCAATTTTTCTCTGTGGGTCAGACTGAGATGTCTGAAGTCGCCCAATGCAGGTAAAAGACGAGCATACAGTGCGCGTCGTGTTGCGGCATCGAGATCTCTGGCGCGTTCGAGTAGGTACGGGAGGGTGGTAGGTGTAAGGGGAAGATTGAGGAGGAGGGCTCGGCGGACTTCGGCGGAGGGGTCGTTCTGTAGGACGTTGAGCAATTTCTCCAAGACGCCCGAGCTGGAATCATCGTCGTCGCTGTCCTCGTCCTGCTGGTCCTCGTCAAGCTCGGCAGCAAGACGACTCAAGCCGTATATGGCGTGCATTCGGACTGACGACTCCTTGTCGTGAATACGCTTGAGCAGGGCCAGACGAAGCAGGTGGAACATCTGATCATCCAGAGTATCGAGAGTGTTGATGATGTGAGCGCTAATCTGGGTGGCTCTGAATCGCACAATTTTGTCTTTGGTCGAGAGCAGCTGTAGCAGAGTGTTTAGAATGGCGTTGGTCAGGCGTGAAGTAGGCGTCTCTGGGAGGGCGCCATCCTGGTTGGCTACAAGTTGATTGTCCTTCTCGCTGGCTACTCGCAAGAAGATGCCCAGAAACTTGACAATGCGATCGCCGACAGTCTCGCTCTTCTTGATGGGCAGGACGCGCAAGACACAGCGGACGACCTCTGTGTTGAAGTCATCCTCGTCGTTGTCGTACTCGGCCTGCTTCTTCTTGGAGCTCAGAGGTTCGTAGCAGCAGGCCTCTTGAATCTTTCGCAAGTTGATGACGAGTTTTCGGTGGCCAGTATTTGACTTCTGGGCGTCTGAGAAGACGGCAGCGACATGGTTTCGCAGCTTTGTGGTTGGCCCTTCGTCGGGAATGTTGCTGGCGGGCGACGAGGCAGCAGCTCTAGCGGTTCGCGAGGTTCGTGGTTTCGATGCAGCAGCGGCGGATTTGGCTGACGAGCCGGCGACTCTTCCAGGCATTGTTGTCGTAGATGGCACTCACATGCGTGAAGCAGAAGGAAACAACAGCCGCCTTGTAAACAAAGAAAGACCATCCGACCCCACAATCTTCGACGTCTCATATCTAATCTAATCTCATCTCGATCATCTCCGATATGCGGAGGCACGGCTGACATGGTAATTGCGTGACGATGGCAGTTGTTCATTCTTGCCTCCTACCAACCCATCCCATACCAATCATGTTTCGCACAGCAGTCCGTCGCTTTGCTGCCACGGCCTTGCGCCCGGCCGAGACGGTCGCCCAGATGGAGGCTCCGCAACTCCACGGAATCGAGATCTCAAAGGCACAGCGCATCGCCCACGATGGCTTCATTGATGGTACCCAACACTCGACTCTTACTCGTTGTCTCGCGGTTGACTGACTAGTAGCCTCGCCATGATCAGCCATTGGAAAGACACCACTCATTCGCATGAAGAAGCTTTCAGAAGAGACGGGTTGCAATGTTTTGGGCAAGGCCGAGTTTCAGAACCCCGGCGGCAGTGTCAAGGATCGCGCTGCTTTGTACGTCGTCAAGGATGCTGAAGAGCGTGGTCTGATCAAGCCTGGTGGCACTGTCGTCGAGGGTACTGCTGGAAACACCGGTATTGGTCTCGCCCACGTCTGCCGCAGCAAGGGCTACAAGCTCGTCATCTACATGCCCAACACTCAATCACAAGGCAAGATCGACCTGCTGCGTCTGCTCGGTGCAGAAGTCTACCCTGTCCCTGCCGTCGCCTTCGAGAACCCCGATAACTACAACTGGCGGGCCAAGCGCCATGCAGAGCGTCTGGACAATGCTGTCTGGACCAACCAGTTCGACAACACTGCCAACCGTCGTGCCCACATCGAGACTACCGGTCCTGAGATCTGGAACCAGACTGCTGGCAAGATTGACGCCTTCACCTGCGCCTCTGGTACTGCTGGAACCATTGCCGGTATTACTCGCTACCTCAAGACCGTCAGCGACGGTCGCGTCAAGTGCTTCCTTGCCGACCCGCCAGGCAGTGTCTTGCATAGCTACATTCAATCCGGCGGCGTCCTCACTGAGCGCAAGGGAAGCTCAATCACAGAAGGTATCGGTCAAGGCCGTGTGACCGACAACCTCAAGCCTGACATTGATCTCCTGGATGGTTCGCTTAACGTTCCCGACGAACAAAGTATCGAGATGGTCTACCGCTGCCTGGACGAGGAAGGTCTTTACCTCGGCGCTTCTTCCGCTCTCAACGTTGCAGCTGCCAGAAATGTAGCACAAGAGTTGGGTCCCGGACACACCGTTGTAACCATCCTCTGCGATGGCGCATACCGCTATGCCGACCGCCTATTCTCTAGAAAGTGGCTCGAGAGCAAGAAGCTCGTCGACGCTATTCCTTCCAGATTGCACAAGTACATTGTGCTACCATAGGTGGACTGACCTACCTGGCATCGATTTGGTATCATGATATCTAAAACTGTACATATATTGCATGGCATGGCATTCTTACACACGCTCATCTCCATGTTGCAATAGTGTCACACATCTCACCGGTCAATGCCGGCAACATCTGTCGTGCAACACCTCGAGTCTTACACTTTGTCATAAGAACATTGTAAAAGTAGTAAGTGCATTTGCATTCAATCATTATTGTTAACACATTTCCCCAAACCCGATCCGTTCCATACCCATTTTTCCATCCCGTATCCCAGCCATTGATCCACATTATGATTTTTGAGGGAGAGTCGTCGATGAACAAACGCTTCGCAACGTCTTCGTCATCACAAAAGGAAAGTTTTCATGAGGGGATCGTTTGCAAACGTCATTTGCAGTATCCCCTGTTCATAATTGCAATCTGTATGCATCTAAGACCAAGCAGGAGGAAGACACTATACCCTCAAAAGTCAGCAAAAACATTCAACAATCTTAAGAGCAGAGAGCAAAAGTACTTACAGCAATATCCGACTCCGAAGCCTTGGGCAAAGGAGCAAACCAACCCATCTTAGAAGACTGCTGCAAACCTGGCGAAGGCAGGGGAGTAGCAGAAGGAGATGTAGATGTCGATGACCCAGCAGAAGGGAAGAAACTAAACAGTGCGGACGACAGAGCGCGCGTTACTGTTGGTCGTTGCGGTGTGGGTTGAGCAAGCAGGTGTGTGTGTTTCTTCTCGGCAGCAATGGCTTTTTGATGCGCTAGGTCCTGTTGTGTGCGGGCTTCGACGTAGTTTGAGGGGAGACAGTCGGCGGGAAACATTATGGCGAAGGTCTTGTTCGTGGGTCGCGAGTGGTTGTAAGAAAGGCGAGTCGCAGTATCGCAGAGTGTGGAAGAAGTTCCGTGGAAGAGACTTTGCAAAAGTATCGTCAAAAGTGTAGTTTCGCGAATAGGCGTCTTAACGATAGTGTCTTTCTGTCGAGATGGAGGAAACACTCGGTGTTCTTGTTGGTGATTTGATCTGAAAGTTGAGCGAAAGTCGGGAGTGAAAGGAACCCCAAGAAGGATAGCCCCGGACTTTTGAACGAAAATGGTGTGTTCTGGTCGTTTGTGGCGCAAAAAGATGGCGTCTTTTCCTTGTTTTGCCGTGTGGGCCCGGGGATGATGAATGCGGGTTGCTTTCTGGGGTAGGCAATTCGAAGCGCTGTGCTGGCTGAAAAGAGCTTTTGTTTCCTTGAAGACCTTTTCAAATGGTAGAACGAGAGTGTTGGAATGAAGCCTTTTGATTATAAGAGTATGGGAGAATTGGATGGGGAGCCGGGTACTGTCAAAAGGTGGACGCAAATCACTTTTTTGTACGTACCTCGAGTACCCTTCTTCTGCTGTTCTGCTGTTGATTGTTGCTTGTCTGTTGCTGGAACAGCTTACCGACAAATGGGCATGCATACGCCGCAATTGCGCCTCTGACATGCAGGTTGGCAACCCTCTCCCCGGTCGAGGCGCACCGCATTCAGCCGGAAATTTGATCATCAACCCCTTCTGGACCGTCACTGGTCCACACACACACAGAGATCTACATTGTTGCAGCTGACGAGAGCCTTCCAGAACCCGTCATTCCCCAGGTCTCTCCGCAACTCTTTGAGTATGTTGCTGACCGCTGGAATCGACGTATCCCAGTTCTTTGTATCGACACCATCACCCCACCGCTGTCGTCGCCAAAGCCCTTGGTTCCTCTTGTCCGTTCTTTGTTTGGCGTCTTTCTTTCCCCTGCCAACCTAGATTTACCCAAGCCATGGCAGTTCTGTGATGGTGGCTTACGCCCACTCCTCGGTAACCCCAGATCTCCCATCGTCCACTCGGACACGCCGCGTACCACAGAGTGGCGGTGCGGGCAAATCGGGGTTTGTACCTTTCCCCTCATGCTGCATGCATGCAACTATATCGGAAGCCATTACCCGTTACAGCGTGCTACAAACACATTTGATCTCTCCATCTCTGTCTCCCTCCATGCCACTTTCGGGGATGAATGGAATGGCATAACCGTCTATCTGACGAAAAACAGTTGTGTTGTAGATCGATGCTTTGGTGAGTAACAAACAAACAAATACACTCCTCCTCTACTACTGCAGCTTCCTCCTTGAAATCACGAGGATGGAAGAGTTGGCGCGGTGATGGTTGATTGATCATCATTCTCCAATTCTGGTGGCCCGGGGTGAGTGTTTACAGATGCAAGAGACACCGCCCTGCTTGTGCTACGGTTCTGCAGGCTTCTACTACGCACTGCATATCGAACTTACGGGACCTTGCGTTCTTCACTGATACCTTCCGATGGGTTGATAATCTGTGCGGCCTAGAAGCACAGCTGCGTTCAATACACTGCCTCGCAAACAAAGTCATGCATTGGTATATGATAAGCATGTCTGTCGAAATGTTTTGAGGTGCTCACGGCTATATGAATCACCGTATCGACCAATCACTCACTTAGCCGTCAACTCCAGTTGTCTCTCATGATATTCTTGTGAGGGTCTGAGCGGCTGGTCGGTCCTGCTTTCCGGTCAGTGTTCTGTCATCTTGACCGACTCCCCTGACCAACTTATCAGAAGGCAAGATTTTGCCATGATGAACACGACTTCTAGTTGAGGAACTTTCGTCTTACGGTAGCAGCTGCTGACTAGAGAAGCTTGCCTTCCTTGTTACAGACGCACGATTTTGTCATCCAAAAAAGACCACGAGGAGCAAATGCCGAGATTGAGTTACACATGCCATACTCAACGACGGGTAGCAGCATCATATGATCTATCACTCATGTCGGATTTCTCACAGCTCGTATCTTCAAGTCATCGATGCACATCTCCTGACTTTGGAAGATTACAGGGCAACGATCATGCGCTTAGCGGACGAGATCAAGTCGCGATCAGTAAAGATATGGTATTGCTTCATCAGCAGTAGTTTTGGGTCTTGCTCTTAACACGAGAATGTCAGGGCAGAAACAAGACGAGATCCGAGAGGCAGGGTTGCACAGGATGTACTTGCGTCGATTGCATTCCTTGACCGCCTTTTTTCAGCTCCAGATCACGAGTCTTGAGGCCAACCCATCTGCCTAGGGAAAACACAGTCAGTCTTAGCTACACGAGCTGCCTTTGCTGCGCTTTTCTCAGTCACACTAGTAAGTGCACATCCAGAAAGAAGATATGACAAGGCAGAGATGGATACTTCAAAGCCCCCTGATGCCCTGAGATCTTCAACAATACGAATTCATGCTCGTAAACGGATACCTCGGGCATTGGAAATTGCAACGTCAATCTACAGTGCTTGCCTCTGACTGGAGCTTTATGGATATAGTGGTCTCGTGAAGTGCACCTGACTGCTCTTCATTTATTAGATCGTCTGGAATGATGCAACTCCAAGAAAGAAGCTCGAGCGGGCCGTCTGTGGAGTAAGCTATTTTTGGGACATACGAGAAGCTTGGCACGTCAAGTCCCTGCCAAGGTTGACGAAGAGGCTCTTAGGTTGCATCATACAGGACCACTTGCAACGAGATTCAAGGACTAACTCACTGGTCTGCTGACTTGTCATGCATGATGAGGAGTAGAGCAGGCTCATCATGAGCTACTCGTGCTGATCACAGGACCAAGTGCAATACTATACCCCGCTTGGAGGCAGAACGAGGCAGTGTCTGTATGAGAAGGATTACTCTCGACCTTCGCCAGCCTCCACTGGCGCAGGTAAGACAAAAAACTTCGTATAGTATGCTGCTGTAGGTCTGGAAATAAGTGGGAATGATCGTCTCTGTGGAGAGTTGCGGCTGCTCCACTCGACACTGACGGCGTCGTATCCTCAAGTCAGACGTTCACGCTCGCCATACAAAGAACGCCTAATGATCGACAAAAGTAAGTGTCTGCTTCGCAAAGAACGAGTTCCAAGAATAGTAAAGGGCACATCGGAATGAGGAGTCGAGATGATCGAATACAGCAGGAGCAAAGAGCCATGTCGAAAAGGTATAAGAAGGCCATTCCAGTCCTGCCAGAAGACAAGAATCATCAAACCAAACCAATCCTCTCTTCTCATCTACAAAGATCACCAAACAAGCCAAACAACATCCACCCACCTTTCCAAACCAACACCACAATCATGCATTTCACCACCTTCACCGCCGCCAGCATCCTTGCTCTCGCCTCCTCCGCCCTCGCCGGCCAAGCCGCCATCAAGAACAACTGCCCTCAAGACGTCTTCCTCACAATCACCCGTCAAGACCAAACCTCCACTCAGCAAAAGCTCGCTGCAAAGGGCGGCTACTACAGCGAGAAGCTTCAAGGCCAAGGAAACAGCTACGGCCTCACCAAGGACAGCAACTACTACTCTCCCAACACTGCCAAACTTATCTGGGGTGCTTCAGACAGCGCAGGAGTGGTTTACTACTCGCTGAACAATGTTGATGGAAATCCCTTCGATGGCCAGAGTGTGAAGCTTACTGGAAACCAGCCTAACTGTGCTGCTGTCACTACTGTTGATGGTAGTACAAAGGCTTGCTCCAACTCTAACGACTTTACTCTTACTTTGTGCTAGAGGCTCATTCTCAAGGCATTGGATACCGAATTGATGTGATGGGACTGGTGGAGATATCAGAAACACTCTTTAATGTAATCAAGAAATTCTTATGAATAACTGCAACTTCCAAACCTTTGATTCTTATGTTGAGATGTAACACTAATCTGATGTGTCTTCGTCTCCATATACTGCTGTCTCCAACCAAGATCTGATATGCGGCTATATGGTGATGATCAGGGTCAGGGGTAATAAAGCTACTCCACAGATTTCACATGCAAGAAGGTCTTGGCGCGTGTCAATCGTACGAGGGTGTTTTTTGGGTGGGAGATTGCTGCCATGCTGACTTGACTTGCGAGTTCTCTTTCGACTCGTCCTGGCAAGGTTGAATTCACACGTCAAGATGGTTACGAGTCAATTCAGCGACCAGAAGACGGACGCGACAAGGTGGAGACTTCGAGATGTCGATGGAGAGCAGACATGGCATTACCTGAGCGAGGAACAAGCAAAAGAATGGCCCCAAACCACAGCAGACAAGTATTTTCTTGGTCTTCCCACTGTGTGTAACTATCAAGCCCAACGCCATCTAATTGAACAATCTCTGACACTCGACAGGAACAACCCAATCTTCCTCACCCAAAAACACCCCTCCAATCCGCCGAAAATGGTCTCGAATTCTTCTCCAAGCTACAACTTCCTCCCGGCAATTGGGGCTGCGAGTATGGCGGTCCCATGTTCCTGATCCCTGGTATCGTCATCACCTGGTATGTCACCAAGACGCCAATCCCCGACGCCTACAAGATCGAAATCAAGAATTATCTCTACGCGCGTCAACACCCGCAAGATGGAGGATGGGGTCTACACATTGAGGGAGAGAGCACGGTCTTTGGAACAGCTATGAACTATGTTGTTTTGAGATTGCTGGGGGCTGATGCCGAGGACCCTCGCTTGATCAAGGCTCGTGGTCTGCTGCATAAGCTTGGAGGTGCTGTCAATGGACCCCACTGGGCAAAGCTCTGGCTGAGTGTTTTGGGTGTTACGCCTTGGGAGCTCGTCAACCCTGTGCCTCCGGAGCTGTGGCTGATTCCTGACTGGGTGCCTATCGCCCCCTGGAGATGGTGGATCCACATGCGTATGGTTTTCCTGCCCATGTCCTTTATCTGGTCCCGCAAGTGGTCTTTTCCTGCCGATAAACTGGTCAAGCAACTCAGAGAGGAGCTCTTTGTCCAGTCATACGATACCATCGACTTTGCTTCTCATCGCAACTCCATCTCACGAGTCGACAATTACCATCCCAAGACTTGGGTGTTGAATCTCGTCAATTGGCTCTTGGTCAATATCTGGAACCCTTTCTTGCGATCGCAATCACTCATCAAGCGTGCAGAAGACTGGGTCTGGTTCTTGGTCAAGCGCGAAGACGAGAACTCGGATTATGCCGATCTGGCTCCTGTCAATGCACCCATGAATATGCTATGCTGCTACATCGTCGATGGCCCCGACAGCTACTCCGTGCGCCGACACCGCGAGCGCATGGAAGAATTCCTATGGGTCAAGGACGAAGGTATGCTAGTCAACGGCACAAACGGAGTACAGAACTGGGATACTTCCTTCCTTATCCAAGCCGTCCTCGAATGCGACAAAGCCGAAGACCCAAAATGGAGACCCATGCTCGAAAAAGCCTTAGAGTATCTGGATATCGCCCAAATCCGCGAAGAATGCGTCGATCAAACTGCCACTTATCGTCAACAACGAAAAGGCGCCTGGGGCTTCAGCACAAAAGGCCAAGGCTACACAGTCTCAGACTGCACATCCGAAGGCCTCAAATCAGTCCTAATGCTGCAATTCCTCCCCAGCTACCCTCAATTAATCTCAGATGAACGCATCAAAGAAGCAATCGACGTACTGCTCACCATGCAAAACAAACACTCAGGTGGCTGCTCCTCCTACGAACCCCAACGTGGCTCCGAATACCTCGAATGGCTAAACGCAGCAGAAGTCTTCGGCCGCATCATGGTCGAATACGATTACCCTGAATGCACCACTGCAGTTGTAACAGCATTAACTCTATTCTCTAAACTCTACCCAGGCTACCGCAGCAGAGAAATTGCAGTTTTCAAAAAGGGCGCTTACGACTATATCCGCAAAGCTCAAAGGCCAGATGGCTCATGGTACGGCAGCTGGGCAATCTGTTTCACCTACGCAGGCATGTTTGCCCTCGAAGCTTTGAACACAGCAGGAGAAAACCATACCAATTCCGCTCGTGTGAGAAAGGGCTGTCAATTCTTCGTTGATAAACAGATGAAAGATGGTGGATGGGGAGAAACCTACCGCAGTTGTGAGACTGGCGAATATTGCAATCACAAGACCAGTCAAGTTGTGCAAACTGCTTGGGTGGTAATTGCACTGATCGAAGCTGGTTATCCTGATAGAGCACCTATTGAGAAGGCAGTCAGACTTATCATGTCAAGGCAACAGCCTAATGGCGAGTGGCTGCAAGAAGGCATTGAAGGTGTCTTCAACAAGAGCTGGTAAATCTCGAGCATTCTTTGCTGCATATACTCATCCTTTGAAAAGAATAACACTAACACACATGACAGCATGATCTCCTACCCCAACTACAAATTCATCTTCCCCATCAAGGCACTGGGCATGTTTGCCAAAAAGTTTGGCGATCTCGAGCTCCAGTAGAGTGGGCTTGTGCTGAGGCCAAAGTGGAGGACGGCGACATTTCGCCAGTGATCGAGGGATTGATAGAGATACGAGTACATGAAACCGCAAATCAAAAAGGATAGCATTCCTACAGTAACCACCACACGTCACTGCGAAACAAGGAGTGACTCGTGTCTAGTCTTGACAGGACGTTGGAAGAATGTATGTCAACTAAGAGTGACGCCAACAATGCCGTAACATGGAGTTGGGGATAGTATATTTCAGTCTCTACTCCGGAAACTCATTCTCCTCTCCAACCTCATTAGGAAACACCGCTTCCCTGGGTACATCAGGCTTCCTCCTCAACGCAACAAAATAAGCTTCTTTACTCTCCTATGCAGCACAAACAAAAACCGAAGGTCAGCCTCTCATACTTTACACCAGCTCACAGGGATAACCCAAATGAGTTTTATACAGAAACAAAGCTTACCTTTCTCGAAGATTCGGGCTTCTCTTTATGAACCTTGTCAAAGAGCTTCTTGAGTCGATTCTCAAAGGCCTTGTCTTCGGCTCCTTGGTAGAATTTGCACATGAAATGTCCGCCGGTGCGGAGGGTGTCGTAGCAAAAAGTCAAGGCAGCATTGCAGAGATCCTACCGTCGAGAAAGAAAAGGCCATTGCTTCAGCCAGTGTACACTTTTAAGATGATGCGAAGGAGAAGAAGAGAAAAGATGATTGAGAGAAAGAGGAAAAGAAGGGGCAAAGGAAAAAGAGCAGAGTGAAAGACTTACCATGCTGCCGGCGTGATCGCGAAAGGCGGTGCCGCTCGTGTTCATCATCCTGAAATACGGGTTACTAACGCTCCTGATCCAGTGGCCAGTCGTCTGCTCCCAGGGTGCTGACATGTCACTTAGCACAATATCGACAACCCTGCCGTCGCGGAGGTCCTTTTTCCGCACGCTGAGCTGTTCTTCTTCTTCCTTTGCAGCCTCCGCGTCTGCTTGTTGTTGGTTTCCGTCGTCCTCTTTCGTCTTTGTTTCTTGAGCCATGCTTAGCACGCCACGTCCTTCGCTTTCGACGTCCTCTTCTGTTGCACCGTCTTCTTCCTCAGCCTCGCCTGGATCGCGTTTTGACATTGCCACTCTTGTTCTCGCTCGGCCCAATGCTGGATCTCGCACATATCGCCTTACTTCAGCCTGCACCTCAGCACTGAGGAAGTTGCCCTGGATGCTTGAAGCTCCTCGCGGCGGTTGCGCAGGGATAATGTCAATACCCAAGACTCTGCCTCCAGGACTTGTTCTGCTAACAGCAACCTGACTCCAGCTACCAGGCGCATAGCCCAAGTCCACAACAGTAGCGCCCTTGCGGAAGATGTGATGCTTCGAGTCGAGCTCAAGCAGCTTGTAAGCGGCGCGAGACTTTAGTCCGGCGACTTTTGCTTCGCGGGCAAAGTGATCCTTTGTCTGGCGTGACTTCCATCGTGTCGAGGAGCTAGAGCCATGGGCGATAGATGTTCTAGGCGTGAGATGTGTATGTGGAAGAGCAGGGGTTGCGGCCAAGGAAGCTCCTATCGTCGGCAGTAGCGTGAGTGCTTTGGTGTTTTGTATGAGTCGACGATGGGTCTGGCGGAGACAATTCATCTCGACGGAACGCGTGATTGTTGCAGATGGAGATGTACGCGTCGGAGGGTCAAGGGCTAAAGGCAAAGGCGATGCGATATCGAAGACGAAAATGATGAAACACGCCAAAGGCAGACAAGAAAACGATGATGCTTGATGCAAAGAGCTGCCCGGAGATGCCAAGACCTTTGAACATCTCTTTCCCTTTGCAACACGCATGCGCTCCCGCAAACGCAGGTCCCACGATACATCACCAGACACGAGATGTCTCCACCGTCTCTTCAACCCCGGGCATAACATTAATCTGATATACATTTCAACCACTTGTCCAGGGCTTGCTGCATTGAACACACTCGCTGAATCTTGCCCAAGCCCTTTCTCCTGCTTCTCACCCAATGCTCATCCCAATCTCCACAATCTTCCATCCTTCCTTGTCGAGCTTCGTCAAGGAAAACCTACAATTCTGCGAAGACGCGAATTTCCCCATCTGGATGCGCATGCATAGTAGACCAAAAGGCCCAGAAGCAGATCCCCCTGACCAGACCAGAATCTCCTTGGTATTGTTGTACTTTGATAGATTAAATCTTTTGCTGCCCTAGTCTTTCATCGTGGATCCAAAACATACCATCACATGCAGTCACGTTTTCTTCTCGCCAAACAAAATGAACATCGAAAGATCGACTATGCTCAATTGATTCCATATGTAGACAATGCTTTTAGCACGCGCGGAAACCAAGAAAGAGCTGAGACAACAATCCCTTCCCGCCGTTGACGTGATGGGGATTGTTCCGCTGTGTCTCAGATCAGAGTTCCCCTGTCAAGAAAATGCATCGGCTAGAGTTTACCTTTTACATGACTAGGCTTTTGACGTGTGGATACCGCTACTCGTACTGCTTTGTAGGATGAATTTCTCGACTTGCAGAGATACATGTGAAGATGATAATGAAGGTCTGATTATCCACAGCATTCTCTAACTCGTCTGTTTAAAGACTTCTCTACCTACACCCTCTGCAGCAATACGTTCCTGCATAAGACCAACTCCACCAAATTCTCACCATCACCTTAGATTCCAAACACTCGACCGCATCGAGCAAAAAAACCGATAACCCAGCAAATAGGGCCGAAACAATAGACACGCTGGCTCTAAAGGATTCACGAACCCCAAAAGCCTAGAAGGCTGAATGCTACTAATCAAACAAAAACGGGCTATCAGAAGTAGGTTCAAGCATTCCATCTCTTTTCCCTCCGAGACACGGGACGGCAGAAACACGACAAGAGAGTGACACACTACATCCGCTTGCACACAATGAAGTTAGCAACCCATGCAGAAAATGCGACATCCCGCTTTTCTGCTGAACTGAACCCTTTCTTAATGTCAACAAGATCATAAACGGTCGGAGATTATTTTGCTGGTTTTATTGGTCCGTATGTGGATACATTTAGAAGTGGCAGGGTATGGCATGCCGTGCCGCATGTATGTGTTGTACACAATGGTCTAGACCGTGGACTTTCCACAAGGGAAGGATGAAACAGATATCTCACTTTCAGGGCACAAGGAAGAGGGAGAGGGGGAGAGTATCGGAATTGTATGTAGAATTTCTCTTCAATTGTTTATCAAAATGGGTCAGAGGAACAAAAAGATGTGGGATTGGTGGTAAGAACAGCCCTGTTCAATATGTGTTCTGCGTTTTTGCTTCTCCTTTGCCCTCTCTGCCTCTCACACCGTTTTCAGTGTCCAGCTCTTTGTCCATGCAAGAGAGTAGAAAATGCCAGCGGTGTGAGGACGAGAGAACCAAAAGGAGCAAACACACTTCGAGCTCAGCTCAAAGGCCAACAGATGTTGTGGCGGTTTGGAGATAGTATATATAAGAGATTGCCAGCAGATCGGGGGTTGAGGGTGAAATCAGGAAAGATTTGGGGTATCATTCTTCCTTGGAAGATTGAACACACAAAGGAGATTTGCAAATTGAGCAATGTTTGGGAGAATAGGAGCAAGCTCCACCCATTGGAGAAGCAGGAGCGACCAAGTCAATGGCGTCCATGAAAGGTTGTTGACCTCGAGCCTATTATAAATTAGGCAGGAGAGGGGATGTTGAACATGTTTCTTCGTATGCTCGGACTGTTTCGTGAACGAATGGCCAGAGGCGGATGGAAACATGATATGGCGTTTCCAGCGCCAGAATGTGGAAAAAGGGGTGATGTAAGAGTGTCCGTAATGAGGATCCTCAGACATGGAGAAGCGAAGATAACCAAGGAAATATGCGATCAGTATGGGTGACGGACATCCCTCTTAGGGCTCGGAGGAGCAGTGGAATGATGCGATGAGTAATGATGCTGCTGATGGCTCTTGCTGGGTGGGGCACCCCTTTCGTAAACAAAGTCAAGATGCGTACCAGGAGCACCACTATCACGACGATTCGAAGATTGGCCGGCAATAGGAATGGCGCGAGGTGAGGCGTTACTACGGGCAAGATCCTGGGCAGGACCAGCTTTACGTCCGGAAGAAGTGGTGGAAAAACTCGGGCTCGAGTGGGATTGGGTTGGAAGCGACGATGGGGGCGGGGGCGGCTGGTGGGCTTGCTGGTTCTTGCGCTTGCGAGGGCTGTCTGCTGCGTGGTGGCCACCTTCAGCATTCTGCGATGCACCTGTGCCCGTGACTGGAGTCTGCGGCTGGTTACCCGACTTGGAGTCAGCCTGTGACGTCGGTGGCACCCAGTGGTGGAAGTAGATAGACGGTGACGAGGCCGGCTGGTCTTTTTGAATGGTTTGAGTCTGATGCAGAGGGTGAGCACTGCTCGGCGCCGATGGAGGTGGATTGACCTGCATGTCTCCAGTTGTCAGACGGGGCAGGGTGGATTGAGCCACGGATGACCGAGGCGCTCCAGGAATCCGTCTGCCTGGAGGTGAGGTTGATTGAAAGGCAGAAAAGGTCGATTGATGAGCAGCCAGCGGTGGTGGAGGCTGTTGGGGCACGGCTCCAGCATGCGCCTGTGATTGCGGTTGCGACGGCAATGCATACGGGGCTGGAGGCTGGTTGATGCTTCTTCGTTCCCTTGCATCTTCCTGTCCGGGCTATTGGAGTTGTTGTTGAGCGGCCTGGAGCTGTGCAGTGTACTGTTGCAATACTTCGAGGCTGAAGTTGGCCAGGTTGGCACCGCCAATTCCTGCAAAGATCATGGGCACCATATGCGGAGGAATACCGCCCTGCATTGACTCTCGCAACATTGAATGTTCGACTCGTCTCTGCTCCAATCTCAACGACTCTTGCCGTGTCTTCTCTTCCTCTTGCCTTCTCCTCTCCTCTTCAACCCGAGTCGCATGCCAACTACGCGATGATTCCCCGTCATCCTGCCATTGCGTCCTTTGAGCATCATGGTGGATATGCGCCGGCGCTTGCACCGGTGGTGGCGGTGGGGGAATCATTGGCGGACCTCTCCCTGGATCCGGCAGGGTCATGGCCGCTGGTGGAGGCAAGCCTCTGTGTTGGTTCGACATGGTTGGGGTGATACTGGCCGGCAGTGGAGGTCGTACAGCGTCGTTCATCATCGACTTTGGAGAATATCTGGGTAAGTGTGTCGATTTAAAGTCATGCGTAGCACGTGCGCCAAAATCTGATTTCCCGGGCTGCGATAATGTGAGCAACATGGTCGAGCCTTGTCCAGGTCCGGGGTTTAACGTTTAATGAAACAGATCGATCCCGAGCATTGAAAGTGGTATATACAGCAGACCCGATCCGAGGGAATGTGCTTTCGAAACGACAGGAACGAGAAGGGGTCAAATGGGAAATGATGTGGAAATGCGAGAGAGAGGGTTCGGACAATAACAAAAATCCAAAAGCGTAGAAAAAGGATCGGGGCGCAACATACAGTTTTTGGGAAGAGAGAGTGTGCTGCGTGACGTCTCTTCTGCTTCGCCCTGGAGGGGGGTTGTGATGGTTGATGCAGATGCAGATCCGTACACTGATTCGTTCGCCTTAGTATACCCGTTGCAACTAGTCAGCTTTAGCCCGCGACCGGGTTTAGAAGCACGCGCGACCAAAAGGCAGGTCTGGCCGCCTCTGGGTGGATGCTTCACGCTCGTCAAGGGACGACCCGACGACTGGTGCAGAGTGTCCAAAGAGGCTAGACTTGGTGCAGCTGCTGTATGCGCAATGTAACACCAGCACTCTGCTTTCTCTCGGGTCAGGGCGACCAAAGAAAATTGATGATTGATTCTCGGCGTGTGCGCGCGTCTGTGTCTTGGTCTTGTGAAATGCCGACGAGGATGACAAGTACGGGGGATAATGATGGAAAATGATGGTGATGATGCTGACGGGTTGATGCTCGGACCTGAATCTCCTCTTCTGATGTGCGTTCAAGGGCTGACACTCAACTCATTAGAACTTCTTACGTGAAGATAGCGTCCACTTAATAAGTATTGCACAGTCCTCGGACCACCCGCTCTGTCTTGTCGACACGACAAAAGCGAGCAGGCTCGCGTATAGGATCAAACAATAGAGGCAGGCAGGTGAGCAGAACGTCTTCGTGAAACATCAACGGTCTATCAGTTATCAATCCGGAGGGTTGGTGAGATAGAGGGCCCCATGGAGCCGTTTTACGAACAGCGAATGTGGCTTTTCCTCTTTGGCAAAGACGCAAGAATCGAGTGGCGCCCCAGCCATCGCTTGTTCCGCAAGATTGTCAGATCGAAGGAAGAGCCCAACCTGTGTTCACCCAACCTGCAGGTCATCACGTTGCTCCAAAAAGGACCCGTCCTCGAACTTCATCTCGATCCTTCTGGTCCGGCAGCACTCGACAACAAGATTAGGACTGAAATGATGACCTCTTTCGAGCTGTTGACACATTTTGGCGAACTGCGGCAAGTCCGGGAAATTACAAGACTGCGTAAAACTGGAGAAACCACGCAATCACATGAATCCTTGCACGCTCCTGCCTTTGTTGAATCATACGCCAAAAGTCATCTTAGACAAAAGATCTTTCTGAAGCTCATGCGGCTAACCATGATGGTCGAGTAAATGCTGATCATTCTCGATCCGAAGCCCTAGCTCCTCGGATCGCAAAGAACGTCTTGTCAAGATCACTGAAAACGGCTGTGTCGGCCATTCTGGCTTGCTTCGTCGTCGTCCTCTCAACTAGATATATTAAAAATTGCTAGGCGTGTATAAGCTCGCATCACATCAGCCAACTTGGGCGCTTTCCTGAACCGACAGAACCGATGGCCGCCATCTTATTTCCTGTGGTTTTGTGGCTTACAATGTCCCAGATGAGCTTATCCACAATCGCAAACAGTCTTTGTTCTCGGTCCTGCACGAGTCACTTGTTAGTGGAGTGGATTATTACGTGCAGCTGCTGCATCCGAGCTTTGGTCATGTCTCGTGCCTGTCTCTGTTCCATGTCCGCTGTCATCTTGCGAACTACCTTGCCGTGATGTACACGAAACAAGGGACTTCCCGCCTTCCGTGTCCGTCCATCGGGTTGTTCCTCCAGCCGGATGAGACAGGCAGAGGAAAACCGTCTGAACGGTTTTCACGGCAAGCAGCAGCAGGAGGCTGTGCGCGCGGACGTTGGAATGGCCGTTGGCAAAGAGTGCGACATCTCAGCACTCCGCTTCGCCTAAAGCCCCCCCTCCACGGCTCGAATTTCTGAAGCACGAGGAGAAGGTTGCTGACAGGCCGTTGCACCCCAGTCCGAGGCTTGAACTCTTTTCTCGCTTCGTGCGATGTTCAAAAGGCAACTTCACCTTGCGACTCGGAGTCGCGCAAGCCGCACGAGGAGATCGACGAAGAGATCAACAAAGTTGCACTCGTGGTCTCTGCATTTTTGCGTGCGTCCCACGCTACAAAGGTACATTTTTCTTGCTCATCTCTGCAAGGATGATGCCTTTGCCGATTTGGTGTTGCACATCACTTTGCCCAAAAACGAACATGCTACCGAGAAGTGCTCAACTGCTTTGTCCCTTCGGTAGAGCTGTTGTCGATGCCTCCCTCCCCAAAGTGTACAAGCTTCAGCTACCCGTCATTGCGCAGGGCCGGTGCGGTTGCTTGAGCAGTGGACCGTGAGACCGCGCGAAAGCCATGAGCAGAGGAGGAGTTGAGCTCCATCCAGCAGCGGCAGCAGCTTAAGCGCAAGCAGGGGCGAAAGAATCAAATTTCCGAATTGCTCCAAACCTGTCTGTACGCGCCCGCCCGTTTCTCTTGCGCGCTTCCCGTTGTTGGGCGCCGGGGTGCGGAATTTGACCTCTTTCGATCAACTTGAAACACAGCAGTTGACCCGTTGTGGATTCTCGCGAGAGAGGTTGGAGGCAGGTACCTCCGTCATACACGCTCTTTTCGATAAACGACTTTACAGGTCTCGAATCTTTTTGGGAGGTAAGCAAAAATCCTCCCGTCTTGAGATTGGATGTGGGTCTAGAACTTGTTGTTCTTCCAATCCGTTACAGTTTGGAGGGCAGCCAGCCCACGTTTGACTCTGCCAGGCCCCATCCTGCTCATGCTAACACTTGACTTTTGACAAGGCTTGCATCGGTACGCGCTTGGTGGTGGATGGTGACCACTCACAGATGCGCCGTCTCACGCATTGATTGCGTGGTCCGTTGCTGCGGCGGGTCTACTCAGCGTCTCTGTCTTTGTTTCTGCAGGGACCTCTCACCGCTCATGAGGGCGTTTACCGGGTTTGCATCATTGCATGGTGGTTGTGGATGAGCTTAAGCAGGACGCTATGGTGACCGGAGTCGAGGCAAGCGTGTTGCAGACAGGCTATTTCGCATGGCTCTCGTCAGTGTGGCAAAGGACAAGAATATGACGATGTTCATGTGCAAGCGAGCCTTGCAATATTCAATAGTTCTGGTGTTTCTTGCAATGATGATGTTGGGAAATAGCCGATGGGCCATAGAAAAGATGATCATGAATTTTGATGCAGGAATGAATCAGTGGCTTGGACCTCTACCTTGATACTGCCGACACCGAAGAGGATACACAGAAACAAAAAGAAAATCAGTTCGTACTCCTACCAGAAGCTGAGCTACAAGGATCACGGCTGTTTACAGGCAAAAGGAAGATCAATCATCTCACGCTCAATCGTGGCTGCACGTGGCTGTCACGCTGTTTCCTTCCTTTTTCCAGAGGGTTTCCAGACGATCATATCTTTGCACTCTCTGCAAAAGGAAATGATGTGAGAAAGAGAAGTGTGAAAGGCAAGATCGGCCCCGAGCGTCATTCCTTGGCCGGCCACGAATGAGTACTCGGCCAACCGCATACGGTACTCCTACAACGCACATGTCCGATTGCAACTCTGTTGAACCCAAGGTTGTATCTCCAGCTCTTCATGGTCGCATCCATCTCGAACTTTGTGCTAGATCTTACGAAGGAAAAGAACGATGTAACCATTCACCTCATCTCTTTGCTAAGCCTCTCTCTCTCTGACCGAGTTCCCACCAATTATTTTCGCTTGTCGTTGCTTCCAAGCTTCACGACTCATTTCGCCCGTAATCGCCCTTCTCTCAGCTTCGACTCCTCCGCCAGATACGAGGACCAAGCCCTGAGAGATAGAAAACAAGGCAACTGGAAGAGAGATCAGGTGTCAGGCAGCAGCTGGAAATTTGCTTTGCCCTAATTCTCCGTTGCATCCATGCCATTACTCGCAGGCATATCGCTCCAAGTCCACCCATGCAGTCACTTGATCCGGACATGGAGCGCGAACACCGAGAAGCTCTCGGCTCTTTTGACCCTTGGGGTATGCTATCACCGACACTACTGACTTCGTGAGTTCCTTCTTGATCTGCGGCTGATCTTTAATCTCGAGGAGCTTAGAACAATGGTCTATGAGCTGCTCCATGATTTGCGAGATGAATTGAATACACTGTGAAAGAGTAATCTGTGGTTTGTGGCACTATCTGACGATGTCTACACTATCCAGGGTATCTAGTCTTTGTGGTCCTTTTCCCTATAACTTTCAATTGACTGCATTATCCGCACACATCTCACTGACTACTTCAGCGAATCTGCCAGTCTTGTCTTGGTCCTGCTTGGCCGTCTGGATAGCCAGCAAGATGCTTGACACTCCGACGTTAATAGTCTTCGAGCCAGTCGTCTCTTCGATTTCTCCAATAGCGCGGTTGATATCGGAATCACTGAACACTCCGCTTTGCTTCATGATGACTGCCAGCTCAGACTGTGTTTGAACGTTAGGCACTGGAATCTGTGCAGAGAAGTCGAGCTGTAGCTGTTGCAGCACACTGCGCGAGGAAGTTGTGGCGAATATAAGCAAAGGTCTACCCTTGGGCGGCTTGTTCTGCATCATACCCTTCAAGGCGGCTAGTACACTCGCACTGAAGCGAGGTCCCACTGGTACCCAGTCGATGAGCAACTCGATGTTGTCAAGGACAAGTACGTTTTGGGGACTCTTGTAGGCGTCTGTGAAGACTTTCTGGATGTATTGAATCTTTTGGATCTCGTTCATGCCGACAATATCAACGGGCTTGATGAGCTTGATGAAGGGGAACTCTGAATCCAGTGCCATCTGTGCTGCTAGGGCGGTCTTGCCGCTTCCACGAGGACCGTAGAGCAGTACAGACAGTAGCGGTGTGTCTCCAGAACGAACTTGATTGACAAACAGACGACCACGTTCTAGGATGCTGTCAACGTGCTTGCCAAAGTGGATAATACCACCCTCAACACAACGGTCAAGCTCTTCTTCAGATACACCAAACAGAGGTTGTACTTCATTAAGAGCGTCGAGGAAGTCTTTGTGCATGACTTTCATATTGGCGATGTTCTTATCATCGATCGCGGCCAGTGTGCCGACCTTGATGTGACGGTTGAAAGCGAAACTCGAGGCGCTCTTTACCAGACCACTGATTTCGGCACCACTGAAGTTGCGCGTCAATTGAGCAAGCTCCTGGAGGTTGACATCGTCGCCCATGACGTTGTTTTCGCGCATCTTGGTAGTGTGGATCTTGAGAATCTGTGCTCTGCCATGCTCGTCGGGCAATGAAATCTCCATGTGCACTTCAAGACGACCAGATCTGAGAAGAGCTTCATCGATCATGTCCTTTCTGTTGGTCATACCGATGAGCAGAATGTTGTTCAGTTGGTCGACACCATCAAGCTTGGACAGCAACTGGTTGACAACACTGTCACCAACACCAGTACCACCACCAGCTCCAGAGCCTCTCTGCTTGCAGACAGCATCCAGTTCGTCAAAGATGATGATGTGTAGACCAGACTCGTCGCCCTTCTCTTTGTACTCTTTCTCGGCGTCCGCAAAGAGCTTGCGGATGTTCTCTTCAGATTGACCAACATACTTGTTGAGGACTTCAGGACCGTTGATGACCTTTGGCTCTCTGGCGTTGAGCATCTTTCCGATCTGTCTAGCGATCAAGGTTTTACCGGTTCCAGGAGGGCCGTAAAGGAGAATACCGCGGACATGCTGAATACCGAGCTTGTCTGCAAGACCAGGTGGGAAGATTCTTGAAGCGAAAGCACGACGGAAGATGGCGGCGAACTCAGTATCGAGACCACCGATACCCATGTTCTCGAACTTGAAGTCGGGTCGGACAACCGAGTTGGGAGCTGCACGACGGTTGGAACCCTTGATGTTGATACCGGTCTTAGCGTCTTTGTAGTAGTTTATGGCAGTCTCTTTTGTCAAGATACCACGCGCCTGTGGGTCTGATGAGGGAGCTTGGGACTCGGACTTCATAGACAAGTCGACTAGTTCGACCGATCTCACCGACATCTTAAGGGGGATTCCTTTGAAGTCCATGAGGAGTTGTTGGCCAGGAGCGAAGATCTGATTGCGGAAGATATTGATAAAGGAGGCAGCGAGCTCGTCCTGGTCGTAGGGTGCTTCAACGGTCTTCTTTCCAGCAAAGCCAACTTCTACATCGAGATTGCCCAGATAGTTTGCAGCACCTTGTGAGAAGGGATCATAGGGGCGAACTTCAAGCTCGTCGGTGAAGGCGATGCCCATCCAGACTCGTTGAGGCTCGGACAAGCTGATATGACTGGGCGGAATGGTGTTCTCGATCTTAGCTGAGACAACATAGTTGCGGTTGATGAGCAGGTAGAGTTCGGGAACATTAGGGTCTGGTGCAAAGTCGTGGGGCGATACGGCGCATCTGAAGAGCAGACAGAGGTTAGCTTGGGCAATAAGGAGGTGGGTGACGAGAATGGGACAAGAGAAGGAGTGTGACATACACGTTGCTAAAGATAAAGGTGTTGTTGTTGAACTTGAATGGGCGCAGCATGGTTGCCCTGCCTGATGGCCTCGAAGACTTCTGGTCGTGATAGGTTGGTGGGGGTTGCTGAGGGCGACGCGATGGAGGGGGCTGTTGTTGGCCGCTTCCGAACGGATTGGGTATTGTTGGTATGTTGTTGCGGTTGAACATGGCTGCTGTTTGTCTTTTGTAGACGCTCACGTAGGCAGCAGCTGAGGAAGAAAGAGCAAGTTGTTGTCGGAAACAGGTGGTTAGAAGTTGGTTTCAGAAAGGCAACGTCGACGGGCGGCCTCTTCGGTCTTGCCTGTCGAGAAAGTTCAAGCTGCGTCACTCAAAAATCCGGGGAAGCTGCCCATTCATGTCTTTGTCGCCAGTCTGTTCCTTCCAGTCACCTATTTTCACCATCATCGCTTCGACAAAGAAAAAGTCACGCGGGGCAGGACGTTCAACTCAATTCTGATCGTTAAAGCCAGATCTATGTACAGCCGAGAAAGGAGTAGCGAGAAAGAAAAGAGAGAAAAAAGCAAAATTACAGCCCTTGAAACCCGCCTTCCGTAGAAGGCCCTCTTGTCGTTTACATGCAACAATCCGTCCCAAGCCAGAAACGCCATGCTCTTATCTTTGTATAATCTTGTCCAGAAGTGTCGAGTGTCGAGTGCCCTCATCGCTTCAGCAGGACATCTGAGCAAACAGTCGATCCGATAGTGTCGATTTATCCTGATCATCTGTGTCTACGAAGGCACATTAGCCTGGCTGCAGGTATGACAGAAACTGAATGAATGCCTTCTCGAGACTAGTACGCATCTCTGCGTGCATAACCTCGATCATCATGCATCAGGGGGTCTACTGACCGATATGTACCACTGCCTCTACGACTGGGCTTTCTTCTAGGTGCACCGACGCTTGACTGTTCCTCGATGACTTCGACAATATCATCTCCCTCGACTCTTCTCTCAGGCTCAACCACGAAGCTACTTCTCATGGGTGGCGGTGCACGGCTCGAGTCTCTGACGATTCTTTCTTGACGGATAACACGTTCGGGTCCTCTGCTGACGGAGCGCATCTCGGATCTGCGGCGTCTTCTAGGCGAGCGTTCGTGGCGGATGATGACTTCTTCGTCAGGTTGCTTGTTGCGGCCGCTTGAGAGAGTTTGGATGAGCCAGACGAGAAGGATGAAACCAGCGACTGATCCGAGTGTTGCGCCGACAACAGTGCCGGCGTCAGGGCCACTATCGAGACCATAGTAGACTGTAGGGATGGCGACCATGCTGTCTCTTGCTGTCAAGAACTGAGGTTGACTTGTCTGACGTCCGACGATGCCAGGTAGGGCTCTCTTGACCAGGATCCAGGGCACTGACATGGCGTTGATGGTTCTGGCCTCTACTGGAGAGGTGCTGCCGTAGTTGAGGGCTGACATCGAGTGGGTGTGTTTTGTTGGTTCTAAGGTGAGCAGTGAATGACTGTATGTAGCCGTCCCGCTTCGACGCAGTCGATGTTCGGGTATGGTGAGTGAAGGAAGCTCAGTGGGTGTGGCTTTGATTTATGCGATTGGTTCGGGGTGGAGTTCGCTGGCGATAAGATGTTTTGGTATCGGAGCAGAAAGAACAAGTGAGTGAAAGTTAGGTGATATGGACAAGTGAATAGGAATGACGAGAAGAAGGAAAAATACAAACGACCGGGATACAGGTTCTGATGGTACTTACGTAGTTTTGCTGCAAGAGGCGGCTGGGGTGGCTGGTAAGACTACTTTCTAGGCGAGTTGTTTCAAGCTCATCACGATAATCACTTCCGAGGTCATTTGAGGACCTTGTACCGCTAAGTTGGCCACATACCCGACCTTCAACTACTATCAAAGAGACTGCTTCTTCCGTGTATCACCACTAAGAGCATGCGGATGAACGGTGTACCCGTTCACAAACAGCTTGGGACGCGCTTGACGCGCAGCGGCTGTGGGATTGATTCGACATCAAGCTTGGATCGTCTGCTGCTCCCAGCTCACACAACGTCTATCTCGACTTCCTTAAGGCACCAACACTCCGACTTTCGAGTCTGTCTTCTTCAAAAATCGCACATTCGCTTTGAGGAAGTGTATCCGGATTGTGTAGTATTACGATGACTCTTGTCCCTTCGACTAATAAGAATTACTAGATTACGCTGTTCGACCTCAGCTTGGCCATTGGTATGGATCTCATATCGACATCCGTCGTCACATAGATGTTATCGTCTGGACTGAGCAGACTATCATCTGACGACTGTCTGGATGCTGTTGTCTGCCCACCACTTTGGATAGACGTCTTCAACTTGGCTTCCGCTGCTTCCGGACCCCAAAGCGCCGGAATAGAACTCTTGCGATTCGAACCTCCTTCGCCATACTTCGAGTTTGGTCCACGGGAAGCTTCGACAGTGCTCTTCATCTGGCCGTACCATCGACTCAGTATAGGTTTGTAGCTGGGAACCGACAAAGCGATGAGCGTTCCTCCGATTTCTGCAACCTCGATGACCAGTTGCGGGTTGTAGTACCAGGAGCCATCCGTTCGCCATTGGCCGATGACGCAAAGCCAGAGACGTGCGCATGAAATGCTACGACTCGATCAGTATACTTCTTGTCGCGCTTTCATACATTCAACATACCCGATGACAAGTGTTCCTGGAAGCAATACAAGAGAAAGTACTATCTTGCGACTCTTGGGGAGTTGCAAGATCGAGATCATTGCTATCGGGATACTGAACAAAACGAGGTCGTTTATGAGAGACAATCCCGAGTTTGTCACGTAGACAACACCCCAATTAAGACATTTGTAGGTTCTGTCGGTTGTTTGCTAGAAGGTGAAGAATCAGCATAATTCTCTGAATTTGCGCTTCTCGTGCTATCGCAAACTTACCCATGCGTAAGGCCAGAGTCCGGTACTATGAAAACGTCAGCTATCATCCGACATGATCGTCATGAGCTTGCTTACACTGGAAGGCAGTGGAGAAGAATAAGCAAGAACTGCACAATAAAAGCTGCGGTCAAGAAGAATCCACAGGCCCAGATGGAGATGCGGAAAGTCGGATGCGTGCTACACAGACGCGAAAAGAAGGCAAGACCACTCAACCGGCAGAAGTATAGGGTGGCTGTGTATATCAGATGGGCTGCGTAGTCGACTACTTCTGTTTCCTCGACCTCAGGCAAAGTGAGGACATATTGGATGTACTCAATGTGTCTACCACTGCCCTCATATATCAGGACCAGGCAGAGGGCCATGAAAGAGGTATAGCACATCCAGGAGAAGGCCGCGATCCAATCGTCGATTCCGAAGCTCTTCACAATGAAGATGCGAGAGGCGAATCTGCATACAAGCAGAACGGTGGTGATGATGTAGATTGCCAGTATTCCTGCTATCGCCGGTCCATCGCGCGACTCGCTCAGATATTCGGGCGTGATATATGATATATTCTGAGGCACTCGTCCAGCGGCATAAGCCTGGATAACATCAACAGCGACCATGATGGCCGTGTCCGGACAAGTTGGCGGTGTGTTGCAGGATGCGTATCAGGGAAGGGACCCACGCGATAAATTAATCGTTCATGCGCAGAGAAAGGAGTTCTCCGGGATGCTGGGACTTCTATGTACTCATCATAGGGTTCGGTACCTTTACCCTCATTTTTTGGCAATGTGAGGTCCGGGCGTGGTGCAAAGCGTTGATCTATCGTTCAGACATGAAGGGTTCCACCAGTGGGAATCGTGGTGCAGCTTAAGCAAACCTTGAGGTTGGAAACTCTACCACACAACCATACAGCAGCGCTGCTGGCCTGGCAAGGTTTACTCGAGGCTTGTTAAACTTTGCCGGACCAGTTCGACCGCGCTCTGGCTCCGTCGGTCCGAACGTCGAACCCGCCGAACAAGTCCATGTGAACATTGGAAGGAGCAGCAGGTACGTGCGTACTCAATGCCCTTGTCGATCAATGGTATTCGTAATTCTGCCGAGTCGACATTCAATTTCTCCAAAGCCCAACACACATTCTTCCCTTCTCAAATCATATCATATTATTTGAAGGGGTGTTTGGGCTCTCTCAATATACACTCGACCGGTGATGCAGATCGTAAACTGTCTCACAGCTGCGGTCACGCTTGGCTTCGCCAGCGCTACCCGTAGCTTTCAAAACGCTTCCATCGTGAGTTCCTTCAAAACGATCTCGAGGACGATCGTCGAGCTGAACAGAGACATAGAACTATCCAGACTATGGCTTCCCTTTACTGCAGGATGTCAACAACACCGAGCTGCTGTTTCCTATGCCAGCATGTCACGGCTTTGTGATTGCGGAGAAGAGCATCGAAGAACTTCAACAGTACATGAGCTCTGGAAATCTCACATCAGTCCAGCTCACGAGCTGCTATCTGCAGAGAGTTTTCCAGACTCGCGACTACCTCAAGTAGGTGACTATGATATGCAAGATTCGACACAAAACTGATGAATGCACAGTTCCATTCTCGAGGTCAACCCCGATGTCTTTGAGATTGCTGCAGCCATGGACGAGGAGCGCCGTCGTGGCAAGGTCCGTGGCCCTCTGCATGGTATCCCCTTTGCAGTCAAGGACAAGTACGACTCCAGCTTGCCCGTTTCACTGTTTGGTACTGACCATGTTGCAGCATTGCTACCAAAGATAAGATGCAGACGACTGCTGGATCATGGGCACTGCAAGGGTCTATTGTACCTCGTGATGCCTACGTAGTGAGCAACCTCCGCGCAGCCGGTGCTGTGCTGTTTGGCAAGGCTACTCTGTCCGAGTGGGCAGACATGCGATCTAACTACTACTCGGAAGGATACTCCGGTCGTGGTGGCCAATGCAGGTCTGCATACAATCTTACGGTTAACCCAGGAGGCAGCAGTTCTGGAAGTGGTGTCGGCGTTGCAGCCAACGTCTTCCCCTTTGCTCTCGGAACAGAGACCGACGGATCTGTGATCAACCCTGCTCAGCGCAACGCCATTGTTGGTTTCAAGCCGACCGTTGGCCTGACTTCTCGAGGTGGCGTCATCCCTGAGTCCCTAAACCAGGACACCGTTGGTGCATTTGGCAAGACTGTTCGCGATGTAACATATGTGCTCGATGCCATTCACGGTGTGGATAGCCATGACAACGAGACCTCTGCTCAGATTGGCAAAACACCTCATGGTGGTTATGCACAATTCTTGACCAACAGAACGGCACTCAAAGGAGCCACATTCGGTATCCCATGGAACAGCTTCTGGGTCTACGCGGATGCTCACCAGCAAGAAGTCCTCCTTGACCTTGTCTCTTTGATCGAGTCTGCCGGCGCTACCATCGTCAACAATACCGAACTACCCTACTACAAGACCATCGTGTCTCCCGACGGCTGGAACTGGGACTACGGTAGCACTCGTGGCTATCCCAACGAGAGCGAGTATACCTACATCAAGGTCGACTTCTATAACAACATCCGCACCTACCTAGCCGACCTCAACAACACAAACATCCGCTCGCTTGAGGATCTCGTACAGTTCAACTACGACAACGACGGTACGGAAGGTGGTTACCCTTATGCCAACGGCAGTGGTATTCCTGCTTTCACTTCCGGTCAAGATGGCTTCTTGGCCTCGCTAGCCACAAAGGGAGAGAAGAACGCGACCTACTGGTCAGCACTCAACTTCTGCCGCTACACAACCCGCGAAGCAGGTATCGATGCCGTGCTAGCCATGGGACCCAACGGTACTCAACTCGATGGTCTACTGGTCCCTCCGGATGTAGCTCAAGCACCCCAGATTGCTGCTCAGGCTGGTTATCCCATGTTGACTCTGCCTGCCGGTACTCATGAGAACGGCATGCCGTTTGGACTGGCTATTATGCAGACTGCTTTTGCAGAGGACAAGCTCGTCAAGTGGGGGTCTGCGATTGAGGACTTGCAGGTCAGCTCCAAGACACCTCACCAAAGAACTCTGCCTCAATGGCGTGACTACCTGTTCAGAAACATCCCCGTCACCTAAAGGATGAGGATAGTGGATGATAGAACTGCTGTTTGTACATAGAAGCGTGTTGGCAACATATAATTATAGTGCCAATACAGGGTCAATAAAAAGTAAAGTTGCGATTACTAAAACATAAGATCCGGATTGAACCAAAGAACAACCCTCGAGTCCGAAGACTGTGACGGGAAACGAAGAAAACACCAACCTCCTGATATCAAGTGTCCATACCACCCCAAAACGCCTTAACCTAGCAGAAAGAGCAAAGCTCCGCCATTCACCACCTAGAACAAAATGTCCAAACAACAACAGCAAGCCAACGCACTCAACACACCAGCACAAATACCCCCAGCACCACTACCTCCACCCTGCTGCTGCTGCACATACCCCTGCGGCGGATATCCCTGCTGCTGCTGATAATACATCGGCTGTCCACCCTGTTGCGGGTATCCTTGTTGTGGTGGGTAGCCTCCCTGCTGCGGGTATCCCTGTTGCGGTGGGTATCCTTGTTGCTGCGGAGGCATGAAACCACGATGCGCGGGGTCTGGCGAGGGAGAGGCATAGCCTTGTTGGGGTGGGTAGTAGCTGGATTGGGGAGCGGTGGGGGTAGAATCGCCGTAGTAGTTTGCTGCTTCGCCGCCGGTGTGGTTGGCGGGGGCGGAGTAGGTGGGTGGTGGGCCTGAGGGGGCGTCCTGTGGTTGTGTTAGTGGGTGCTGGTGATGGAGAAGGTAGGGGTGCGCGTACGTATTTACTCATGGTTTCGAGGGGTTTGAGGATAGGTGTTTGGATGGTAGAGGCGCAAGATGCGTGTAGAGATGGGTTCTCGGTCGAAAGGGCAGTTGAGCGCTATGCGACAGGTGGGTTTCGGTGTCGACAAGATGTGTAGCAACACAGTATTCAGGTGTATGCGACGATGAACAGTGCTTGATGGCGAGATTCGATAGAATGCACAGCAGATGGGACAGCAAAGAAGAAGGAAAGAGAGAGAGAGAGGGTTAAAGAGTGTCGTTGTCACCGTCGCTTTATGATATTAAACTCCAAGCCTCTGGGCGCAGTCTACCAAGCCCTCGCACTCTTTTACCAGCTCCGCCGTTCTAACCGTGAATCACGCTCTAGATTCCACCGTACCACGTTTACTGATTCCAATACACAGCCACTGTCTTCCACGTCTTCTTTCCCTTCTATCTTTGCAACTGCTTCGTCTACATTTGCTGCCTTCGCCACTCAGAGAGACAAGGCAGCGTCATTGTTTAGAAGAGTCTCCGCGCGGATCCGCGTCGGCTTCTTTAGCCGCTGGTTCGAGGGAGCTGGAGCCATAGGGTTGGCCGAACGCGCGGCGCCGAGCTCCTGAGGCATGGAGAGAAAAAAGAAAAGAAATAATGCAATCGATTCATGAAGCCATACAGAAAAGTAGTATTCGTACAATATAGATCCGACATATTTACAGCTTGCTCTTCCTGCTGAAATAAGTCTTGATCGCCTTCCTCGCTCTCTCGACAACTTCAATGTCTTCAATCGTCGCTGGCACTTCAACCTCCTTGTCAAAGTTGCCTTCGCTCGCGTCTTCTACCATCTGCTTCAACACTCTGCGAAGAGTCTTTCCACTTCTCGTGCGAGGGATGACTCCTTGTGCGATGATCACTCCTCCCAGTGTAGCTATGGGTCCAACAGCTGCTCTGACACGCGAGTTGATGGCAGAGAGCAGTTCACTTTCGGGGATTGCTCCTGCCGAGGAAGAGAGAGCCACAAACGCAAAAGGTACATGTCCTTTCAGAGGATCCGGAGCAGGGATGACGCAGTTGTCTGTTATCGAAGGGTGCGAGGATATGGCTTGTTCCAGAGTGGCTAGTATAGGAATTAGTATGTGGCTTCCGTCACTTCAATCTTCATCGGAAAAACTTACCAGTGCTCAACCTGTGTGCAGCAACGTTGATCATATCATCGGAACGACCATGAATGTGAACATAGCCATCTTTGTCGATGATGCCAGCATCGCCCGTGTCAAGCCACTTGCCCTCAAAACGCAGCATGTATCCATTGTAAAAGCGCTTCTCGTCCTTCCAAAGTGTCGTGAATCCGGTAGGTGCAAGTGGCATGCCAAGAACGATGTTGCCAGTCTTTCCTTGTGGCACCTCGTTGCCATCGTCATCTACAACTTTGATATCAAATCCAGGCATTGGCTTTCCCGCACTGCCTGGTCTTGTCTCCAAAGGCTTGATCTGCTTGTCACTGCCACCAGCATGCCACGAAGATGGCAGTTGTGCCAATCCTGTCATTGGTGATCCCGATTCTGAAGACCACCAGTTGTCCACGACTGCAGCCCCGGGGGCGCCATACTTTTGTAGCAACTTAGTATAATCATTGACGACAGCTGGTTCGCTGCGTTCGCCAGCCAGAAATAGCGCTCGCAGTGACCTGAGCCCATCCCTCTCGCCTCTCTCGATGAAGAATTTGTGCTGTCCATCTTCACGGCGAATGGCTCGCAAGGCTGTTGGTGCCGTGAACATTACATTCACCTTGTGCTGTTCGATACATCGCCAGAAAGTGCCCGCGTCCGGTGTACCGATAGGCTTGCCCTCGAACAAAACCGTGGTCGCACCCGCTAGTAGTGGTGCGTAACAGATGAAGGAATGACCAACCACCCAGCCAATGTCAGATGCGCAGAACATGACATCGCCAGCCTGGATGCCGAAGAGGTAGCGCATGCTACAGTTCAGGCCGACGGCATGACCACCTGCTTCGCGCAACACTCCCTTCGGAGCTCCTGTAGTACCACTTGTATAGATGATGTACAATCCATCATTGCTCTTGACTGGAACGTTCTCTGCCTTGAGGCCACGGTTCTTGGCACTCTTGACTAGTCGTTGCCAGTTACGTTCGCCCTCCTCTTTGATGACAGGGTCCCATCTACTCTGTTCACGCTGCCAGATGATGGTCTTGCTCGGCTTGTGCTTGGACTGCTCAACAGCCCCGCGTACCAGAGGTTGGTACGGCAATGGTCCTTTTGCACCTTCAATGCCACAACTGGCAGTGAGGATCACACGAGGCTTCGATGCATCAATGCGCTGTGCCAGACTCGGTGCTGAGAATCCGCCGAAGACAACAGCATGGATAGCACCAAGTCTCGCAGTGGCAAGGATACCAACGAGGGCAGCAGGTATTTGAGGCATGTATATGAGGACCACATCGCCCTTCTTCACCCCCTCTTCACGCAATACGCCAGCAAGCGTTGCGACCTCTTCTGCGAGTTGGGCATAGCTGATCTTTTCTTGAGTATTCGTCACGGGCGAGTCCCATATGATTGCGGTACGCTGTCCGTTTCCGGCATCGACGTGTCGGTCAACGCAGTTGTATGAGGTCGAGATCTCGCCGTCTGGAAACCACTTCCAGTGTTGATGTTTCGTGCCGGATTGCAAGGTTTTGGTGGTTCGCTCGATGATGGTCTTCGGAGGTACAGCCCAGCTCAATTGTTTGGCTTCATGGGACCAAAAGGTTTCTGGCGCGTCGAGTGAAGCAGCATACGCAGCGTCTTGAGGGTGTGTGTTCGACATGGTGGTTTCGGGAGTTGTTGTGATGGTTGAAAGTCGACACACAGGGTTCGGCCGACCTACAGCAAGGTACAAATATTAGATCAGATAGCCGCGCCTACGCACAAGGCTATTCGGGTCAGCGGGATGGACGAGATTGACCTCTTCTTGACCAAAAGCTTCCCCACACCTCCGCGTTTAACGATGATGCGGGGTTCGGCATCATGACTCGCGTTGGAATGGTCAACAGTGACGCAGACCAGGCTCGTTTCGTCGACCATCTCGTAGGAAGAGAGGATATTCGGTGACATGCGGCCATTCGAGCTATGCGGGCGTGTACGAGTGGTCCAGTATATGTTGTGGAATAAGGTGGTTTGCTTCGGTGTCAGTATCCGAGGCAGTGGCCTTTGTCGTAAAACGGCTTCTCCAGAGACCGTGTTTGGGCTATAAGTGACACAAGTCTTCAAATAAGACTGTAGCTTGTTATATCCTTTACGGAGTGGGGTTATTCCTGAACCTCGGAAGAAGATGAATCAGCTCTGAGGAGCATACTCAATCTCTTGGTTCGGCCATTCAAGCCAGAAATGATATTCTGGAGGTATCGTCGAGTACACTGAACTGGCAACTTTTATTGCCGGCGTTCGGTTCCACCACAGGTTGCCGATTCGCTTTATCAAAACTGCTTGGTGGACTAGCAGAATTAGAGCGACGATTTTGTGCTGCTCCAGCATCTCGAAGAATTCACTCGGGATCTGCACAAACCAAAATAGACCAGCAAGGATTGGTGAGATGCATTGGTGAGCATTTTCTGTCTCTGCAGATTTCTTGTAGCACCATGTGCAAGTGTTTTGTGGTGCTGTGGCTCTGCTCATGCGACCATACGCTTCCCGCAAGTAGTGTAAGGCCTCGTCGTATATGGCTGCTTCTTCGCTGCTGATTCCTTCGATGGTAGATGGAGTTCCGGGCTGCCATAGTTGTTGTAGGTTGGCTATATATTCGTCTTCTTTGACGGCTTTGTCGTCCATGGGCTGGGTAATCTGGCAGAATGTTCCGTCTACAAGAAAAGGCGCGAGGGGACTTTCCTCAAGCCACATCTTACCACGGCGAGCAATGTGATCGGTGCCTCTGAACAACCGGATCCAGTCTACCACGGCGCCGAGTAATACCTCGTTGAAGATGCTTCCCGTAGACAGATTCGGGTTGAAGCGCGTGCCTGACGAAGCGATGATATAGCACGCGACCAGAATCGACGAAGCAAATAATGCCTCGCAGTTTTCCGAATTGAAGTTCTCCAGAGCAGACCGAAATCCCTGTAAGCCTATATCCTGGTGGTTGGCAGCCAACATGGAGAGGTCATCCTCGTCGGATTGACGCGTAACTGACACGTGAAGACCAGCGACCGCGAGGATTCCATGCATCAGAAACTTGTGTTTGAAAGCGACTTTGACAACCTCTGTCTGCCAGATATTTTGATGCTCTGTCTGGTCGGAAAGTGTTTTTGCCGTATGGGTGACGAAATGATGCAGTAGTTCCATTTCCTTTAGGGTAAAACTCTCTCCAGAACGAATACTCGTCGTATCTGGCTGAGGGTTCTGGAAACTGCATTCTCGTGATGTCCTTCTGCATTTCTCACATATTGGTTTGGTTTCGTCGCACTGTGGCCCGGTCAGAATGCGAACCGATCTCGGACACGATTGCCAATAAAGGAAACTTGATAAGAAGGAGAACGGTCGTTCGTCTTACACACCTTTATCCGACGTTTCTTGCACTGGACGCAGCCGGTCCGCGTCTTTCTGTGTGTGATCATCTCCGGTCCAGCGAACTATACTCCCTCGTGGTGGCTTTAGTGACGGCCCACTGTCCTGGGTTTGGCGCGTTGCCAAGTTCAGTTTCTTTCATGATGAACAAGGGCAGAGAGCGAGGCGAATGGCTGGAAGCAAAAGGTATGGCCGGTGCGAGGCGGTACGGACGGATGTGGCTTGGCGATTATGCCGATCCTGACTCGAGACAGGGTGACAGCTGTAGCTTGAGGTGTATATCTCAGACAGGGTTGCACGTCGTACAAGAATTTCTGCATCTTTTTTTCTTCTTTCCAGCATCAAGCCTCCCCACCAGCACTTTTCTATATTATAAGACCATCAAAGAGTGAAAATATGCTATATCTTATGTGTGTGTGAGTCTTATGTAGATACATATCGTCTACGTGAAGATATTGTCAAGCTACTGTTTTGATGGTCACTTTCTCAAACATGTCTACTCAATCTCTAGCAGAAACATTGAGACAGTAATCACTCTACCACAACACCTACTCATTGGCGCCAAAGACAGTATAACAACGGAGTATCATCACATGAGTCTATACAGATGATAAACTACCCAAAGCACTATTAGCGACAACGAAAAGGTTCAAGTAGATCGAGGAATATGCTGTTTATAGTACTGGACCAGGGTGGCACCCAAGACATCACGGACTTAGACGTATCACACACTAATTCCCAGCTTCCGTGCGGCCTCTACAAAACCTTCCTCATCAATATTGACCCATACATCCACAAGCCCCTTCTCTCTAGCCTCATCCTCATTTTTCCTCTCCTCCTCTCGCGATCGTTCAACATAGATGGTGGAATAGCCACAGCTCTTGGCTGCCTCAAGGTCACCGAGATGAGCTGCGACCATGACGCACTGACTCGGCTCCAAGCCCATTCTCTTCGCAGCACCCAAATAGATAGCTGGATTGGGCTTGTAGGAGTTGAAGAGCTCAGAAGAGTATATATGCTTGAAAGGCATACCACCATGTTGCTGCATATCTTTGAGGAGAGCGATGTTTCCATTGGAAAGCGTGGCAGTCTCGTACTTCGTGTTCAAAGCTTCAAGACCAGCAACAGTATCAGACCAAGGATCAAGTTTGTGCCATATGAGACTCATATCCTTGACTTCATCCTTGTTCCAGAGACCTCCAAGGTCGCCGTCTTCACGACCAAGACCATGCTTGACCAATAAGTCGTGTAGAGACTCGAGGTGATGGTCATCGACCGTTTTCCAGCTGAGGGATGGGTCGGCTGCAAGAGATCGAGTGAATGTGTAGTAGCTGCTTCTCCACTCCTGAGCAAAGGCATCCCAGTCTTCGGTGGTCATTGCATCTGCTTTGGCCCGAACATCGTTTGTGATGATTGCTGATCTTCTCATCAAGGCCACTCGGCATTGTCGGACTAAGGCGTCGGTTACTGTCTTTCTCCAGTCGACACATGTACCGAACACGTCGAAGAAGAGTGCGCGAGCGTCTTCCATGTTTGGTGGTTGGTGATTCTGGAACAAGAGACGATTAGATTATGCTAGAGTAAAATAGATGATAGTTGGACATCCAAATACGATAGTCATCACGGCGAAGTAGTAAGCTTGCCGGCTCTTTTCGGGCATGCGGAGGAACGCAACACCGGCAATGGAAGAGAGAGTCACAGAGGGGCATACAGAAGTTGCTCTCCCATTCGCAAGAGCACATCACGCAATTAGCAGTATGAATGCACAGTGATTTACAGATGGTAGATAATTCCATGGAGGGACGACGATATCATGACTCTCAGTGGATGCTTCCTGTTGCACCAAGGAACTGTGCATTTCTACAGCGACACACCTTTGCACATGGAGAGGAGAGAAGACAAGAGAAAGGAAATCACAAAGAATGGAAACAAAGAAGTTGCGTAGCAAAATGTTGAGGATTAAACTGGTATCATTGCATTGCATTTCCCATAAACTCCCCTGCCTGTATGATTGTACATCGGCATTGACCCCAAAGTAGCAGAGTGATGCCTCACACTTCCCATCCCGAAAACCCATTGATGATGATTGATAACGATCCCGGTCCGCTGGATGAATGACGCGGCCAGTTAAGCAGTCGTGAAACCCATGATGAAGAAAGAAAAACGCCTAACCACCGAAACCGTAGAGGGTACCTGAGAAGCAATGTCAGTGACTGGATGAGATGAGAAGAGATGGCAGGAAAACTCACGGCCCTGGCGCTTAAGAGCGTAGACGACGTCGAGCGAAGTAACAGTCTTGCGCTTGGCGTGCTCAGTGTAGGTGACGGCGTCGCGGATAACACCCTCGAGGAAGGTCTTGAGAACACCGCGGGTCTCCTCGTAGATCATGGCAGAAATACGCTTGACACCACCACGACGAGCGAGACGGCGGATAGCGGGCTTTGTGATACCCTGGATGTTGTCGCGCAAAATCTTGCGGTGACGCTTGGCACCA